>RCUC01068755.1:0-21140 GCA_003697995.1 Taxidea taxus jeffersonii
GTACAGGAGGGCATCGTAAGGAGCCAGAGATGCAAGACTAAGAAGCTGCTGGCTTTCTCTTCCCCAGGGTTCCTTCCACGATCTGCTCCACAGGGAGCCAATGCTGCGCATGCAGGAAGGAGAGGGTCATTCGCAGCTCTGCCTGGACAGGCTGCAGCTGGAGGCGATTCACAAGGTAAAAACCTTGTCTCTTATCTTCACCCATCTTCACACTCATTTCCTCCCACCTCTGGACCTAGCGATCAGTGACACGGGGGATGAAAAGGTAGCAGAGGGAAGGAAGGAAGACAGCTCTGGCAACCTCATCTTCCAGAGCATGACAGACCAACTCCTTCCTACCTCTCTCACTGCATCATGGTCCTGTCCTTTGAGATTGTCACCCCATCCCTCCACTCCCCGCCCCCATCCTTTTACAGTTAGGATTCACCCTAAAGCACCAGCTGTGAACATCTCTCTTGTTTTCTCTTCTCTTCCCAGGTCCGCTTCAGCCCAAACCTGGACTCCTATGGATGGCTGGTATCTGGGGGACAGTCTGGGCTGGTTCGGATCCATTTTGTCCGTGGACTCACCTCACCACTGGGCCACCGTATGCAGCTTGAAAGTCGAGCCCACTTCAGTGCTATGTTCCAGCCGTCCTCCCCGATTAAAGGGCCTGGCTTCCCTCCAACCAGCCATCGCCTTCTGCCCGGTCCCTAGTCGTGGTCCACACAGGGCCTTTGGAATGAAGTCTGCCAGGAACAAACAGCCCCCCATGCACAGAGCCATAGGAACTGGGGGCTTCATGGATAGTGATGCTGCCAGACCTGGACCTTTAGGCCTGCCTTGCCAGGACTCCTTAGATACCTCTCCTTCCACAGACTTCTGTCATCACAGCCTCCTGCGGGCAGGGGGGCTATCCCTCCACAAACTCTCAAGGCTCCTCAGCCTAAAACTATGGCTCATGAGTAACACTCAGGCCTGACCTAGGCTTGGAAGTCAAATTGCTCATATTGAGCATGTTGTGAAGTGGGTAAAGCTAAGTAAAGGTACTGGGTGTTTTTGAGACCACACGCGAGTGGGTGTTTGGAGAATTGCAAAGGGTATCCGCATGAAGGCTCCTGTGTGACTGTATTTCAGGATCCAGTATTGCTGCCTTCTCAACTTCCTCTTTAGAGTAACCAACACACAAGCCCAGGAGGAGTGACAGTAATTTATTGGACCGAAGCTGCTTATAGTACTTCTTTAACTGAGGAACACCACAGACACCCTACCAGTAGAACAGTGGCTCAGATCTTACTTGCTCCTGCTTATGAGATATTCCCAATCACTGGTCGTCTGACCCTACTTGAACACTCCTAGGCAGTCATGGTTTAAAAAATCTTCCTTTATATCAAGTCAAAGAGTATACTTCTATATAATTTCACCATGGGTATTAGGAAATCTAGTCATTTTCCCCTGTGATTGCCCTTTTAAGTATATTTAAAAATAGCTATCATGTGTTTCCCAAGTCTTTTCTTCTCTAGATTAAATATCTTCAGTTACTTTAACCATTCTTTACACGTCATGATTTTTGGTCCTTTATGATACTGTCACATTGTTGACTTATTAAACATGTCTAGCTACTTTATTTCAAATCTCTATATAGGAGCTGTTTAAAACCCAAGTAATGTAATGTATCATTTTATCTCCTCTTATTACAGTTCTCCTGAGGGATACTACAGACTCATAGGGACTGCAATACTGCCTCTGAACCAAAGACAGACCCCAGCAATGAGAAACAAGCAAACCATAGTGTATGGGAGTACAGTCATGTTTGGGGGAAGTAGTGAGATGACCTCAGGAAAGTGAGAAAAATATGCAGCCAGCTCCAACCAAGGGAGTGGAGATTAATTTAGTGCCTACCTGGAACAAAACCCACTGGCAGTGTGGTCTGGTTGGCCAGATATCTGGGAACAGCTTTCTGCCTCTTGGGTGTAGGGAATTTATCGTATCTCAAGAAGAAAGGTACCAAGCAGTTCAGTTTCCTTCCTGTACAGAAGAGGAAACAACCTGGAGGCAACCAGACTATTAGCGGCACAGGGATCACAACCCCTGTCAGGGCAAAGGAGGCAAGTATTGTACCATCATACTGTAATCAAGCTCAGGTTAAGCCAGGTTTGTTTTTGAGCTGACTGATAGGGAAATGCCTTACATTGCAGAGAAGCTTTGCTCCTTCTCCACGGCAGCCCCTTGACATTGCATTATGGAATTCCACTTTCAGTGGCAGAAAAGATGGGACCTGGGGACCCATGCTGTTGAGGCTCCAGGTTGGTGCCAGCAGCCCTGCTCCTGCTGTTGACTCTTAGTCTTGGTCTCTACTTCCAAAAGAAAATCAGGAGAATGCTTTCAGCCCTTGCTCTTTCTCTACCATAAAGTCTTTTCTCTGAAGGCCATTCTACTTCAACCTTCCCTCCCAATATATACACTTTATACTATAATCTATGGATTCCTGTATTTTACTTCCTCTGCCTTTGCTCACACGGTTCCTCCATCATCTCCACATAAACCCCATTCATTCTTCAAGATCTCAGCTCAAATCTCACCTTTTACCAAGGAGCTTCCCAGATTTCTCTAGTAAAAATTCTCCCTCCCCATGTATTCTCAAGAGGGAAGGGGAAAAGGGTAAATCAAGTGTTTATTTAAACATTTGTTCTATTTCAGGTATTTTGCAGTCACATGCTCTACCACTGAGCTATACCCCCTATTTCAGGTATTTTGCATATATTACTTAATCATATGAGGTAGATACTGCCTCTTTTAACTGTAAAGATGAGATTCTGAGAGTTTGAGCAGTCTGAATAAGATCACTGTACTATGTGGTGGTGCTGGGATTTGAACGTAGACAGTCTGACTTCAGAGAACAACTTTCCAACCTACCACATTTGGTCTATTACTAATTACTAATATCTATTTACTAATGTAAATTCACCCCTGACACCATGTAATGGTGTTTTGAATATAGGAGCCTTGAGTGAAGTATTTGTGACATCAAATTATCTTGCTTCCTCATTGTGTTTCTCCAGTACCTGTGACAGGATTTTCCCTGTCTTAATCATATAGGCATTGAGTAAATAGGAGCTAGAGCTAGCCAGGTGGGAACCTGAAAGTCAGGGATGGCTGCTTCCTGAAGTGTGGGTTCCCTGGATATAGTTAAGCAAAGGCTCCCAGCCTGACAAATCTGCCAGGGATCTTACAGTAGTAGTGTCCGCCACCCCTGAAAGGATCTATATCCGCAAAATTTTAGAATGTTAAAGCTGAAAAGGAAGATTAAGAAGTCACATAATCTAGATATTTCCAAACACTTTTAGTTGTGAACCCCTTTGTTTAAAAGTGGCTCTTTCTAGAAATAATTTTTTAAACTGAGGTAAAGAAGAACCTGTAGTGATACCTCCCCAAAACATCTTGTAAACCCCTAAGACTGAGGAGCCCAGTGTGATAAACATAGTCTAATAGATGAGGACCCTTAAGTTCAAGTGTAATGATGACCAGGCTGCAGAGCCCACTAGTTACAAAGCCAGTACGCGGACTCTGAGGTTCTGGAATCCGTGCTTTCCATGGAGGGGTCCTCTTTACGCAGCATTTCTAAAGGCCATTGTGGACGAAGACTGAACTAGTGCTAAGAGGATGACAAATTTTACCCATGCAGGAGGTCACAGTCAAGGCGAGTGAAGAACCCAGGGACACTGAAAAAATAACGCATGGTTTCTAAATTGATTTTTCAAGACTGAGAAGGGCGTCAGCACCTTGGCCAGTTCCGGGGTGCGGGAGCAATGAGGGTCTATCTAGGTTAAGAGGGGGCCAGGGCTTCGGGGAAGAAGGGGCATGAGGGGGCAGAGGTCGGACCCAAGTGGGAATTATGGAAGGCGGGACCCTCACCGAGACCCCGCGCGGTCCACTTCAAAAAGGGGTTGCTCACAGACGGACAGCTGAGCGGTTCTCCAGGAGTATTACGCTCAGTCCACACCCACGCCAGCCCCGGCTGCGACCGGGGAGGGGGAGAGTTCCGGGGGAAGCCGGGCGGGACGGGCGGGACTTGCGGCGGGAGTCCTTCCGGGTCGGGTCACGTGGGAGGGGCTGGAGGCGAGGGCAGGTGAGTGCCGGGCGATCCTCCTTTTAGGGCTCAAATCGTCGCGTGCTTTTAGTGCCCAAAGCCCATGTGACCTGTCCAGGCCCAGAGAATGACAGGCCCTATTTCCGGTGTAGAGTTGGACTCAGGAAGGATACGGGTTGGTTCGAACTAAGTGAATCTGGTGACCGACCAGACTCTGGGTGAAAGCCAGAGCAAACCTGCCATTATGAAGTGTCTCGGTGTGGAAGGAGGAGGCCCCCCAGGTGGCTCTGCTTCAGAGATGGGGTGGCGGGTGGCTGCCACCGAGATTCCGCAGCAGCCTACAGCCTTCCTCTATGACCTGATTGCCTAAGGCGATCCCTGTGACAGGAAGCATCCCTCCTGAGGCCTCTGCCCCTCTAAGACGTATTGGAAGCAGGACGAGGAGAGGGAGTGGACACAGGGGAAAGTCAAGGGTGTCTTTAATTGTGGGGAGGGGCGGAGGGTGACCCCCCTTCTCCTCTTGGCTTGACAGGAATCATGGCACTCTGGCGGGCATACCAGCGAGCCCTGGCCAATCACCCGTGGAAAGTACAGGTCCTGACAGCTGGTGAGTGAATAGACCTGAGCGGGACCAGAGCAGCCTGATTTGGGAGGCAGAAGCTCACCCCACCACACCTTCCTCATTTTCTGCTTCTATTGAGCCCCCTTGAAAGGTTGGCTGTCTCTCATCTGAAGTTGTCCCCAGTCTTTTGGTGGGCGGGCCCCCAAGGCTGTTCTTAAGGAAGGGCTATACCCTGCTGTAAAGTAGGATCTGAAAGTCCTCAGAAAGCTGAGGAGTCATCCTTTGGGGTTAAAGGTATTGCCCCAGGAGACCTTAACTTAGAAAGCTAACAATAGCAAATGTTCGTCTAACATATTAACAGTGTGCAAAACACTTTCAACACATTATCTCGTAGCTCTGCACAAAGATCTGTGAGCTAGGATCCCTTGAGTCCACATTAGATTACACACCTATTAAGTGCTGGGATCAGGACTCTTACCCCAGTTTATTTTTCTTAGTTTTTTTTTATCATGAAATAATATCTTAACATAGAAAAGAATGGTTAAGACATGTATGTACAGTTTAAATAGGATTAAAACTGATTATTCTTGTATCAGTACCCAGCTTGAGAACCCTTGAGCACCTATCCTTAATTCATACAAGCCAAGAAATAACTGCTTTCCTGAGTTTTGTTTATACCACTCTTTTGCTTTTCTTATAGTTTTACTACCCTTTTATGTATCCCCAAACAATATACTAATCAAGGATTTATGTTTACTCCAAATTCAGTGAGTGGCTAGCGTCTCACAAAGGTAACCCAGTGACTTAACCTGTATTTGTTACCATCTTTACTTTGCGCATTAGGTAAGAAGTGAGAGATATGGTAAGTTTTACAAGAAGGAGGACTAGAAGGTCTGAGACTTGGGGCAGTGCAAGAGTGATCGGGTTAAGATGGGAGCTTGCCTATGTTTAGAGGAAGGGAAGAGGATTCTAGGGAGGACCATGGGCTTCTTAGAGGAAGACTGTTGAGTGGCAGGCTATGGAAGCTGGAGGAACAGCAAGTCTCTTACTGGAACAGCCCCACCTTAGCCCTAGAAACTTCATTGGGTGACTGGCCAAGGGATGGACAATTTTGGGCCCCTCTCCAACCTCTGTGCCCAACCACCCCATGTCCTCAGAGTGTCCGTCAGTCTGCATGACTCACCTGGTTGCGTGTGTGGTGACTCATGCTGGACTGTGTGGCTGCGACGGGGACTGACATGCTGGGCCCTTTGCCAGCCTCAGACTCCCTCGGGGCCCTTCACTGCTGGACGGAAGTTTCCCCCTCGTGGCATCAAGAATAGAGAGGGAGAGTTAGTCCTTGTGTTTCCCTACCGAAGGGGTATGCAGTGGACAAGGGGAGGAGCTGGCCTTCAGAGGGGCCCTCGCGCAGATACATGGGCTATGCTGGGGTGCTAGGAAGCACTTTTCTCAGACTTCTTCCCTGCTGCTAGTGTATTTGGATCAAACTGCAAATAAAGGGAGGAGGTGGGTTTAGCTTCCCAGGCTGATCTTAGATCCTAGCGCAGTGCTTCCTAAGGCCCCCTGGGGTAGCTCCTCACACTGGAAGACAAAATAGGAATTTCAGACTTGGAGTTAGAAGAGCAGGATTTGAATTTTTTTTAAAGATTTTATTTATTTATTTGACAGACAGAGATCACAAGTAGGCAGAGAGGCAGGCAGAGAGAGAGGAGGAAGCAGGCTCCCCACTGAGCAGAGAGCCCCATGTGGGGCTCGATTGCAGGACCCTGGGATCATGACCTGAGCCGAAGGCAGAGGCTTTAACCCACTGAGCCACCCAGGCGCCCCCAGGATTTGAATTTAAGAGTCGTAGCCTTCAGTAGGTGCTTGAAGAGAGACAAGTAAGTGAGTAAACCTCTCGGAGCCTCAGTTTCCTCTTTCAGGAATTGAATTTAGTTAGCTGAACTCACAGAGTTAGTGTCAGGGTTATCTCTGTGAAAAGGCTTTAGAAATTAAGAAATGCTTAATAGACACAAAGGCTCCTGGGCTTGGCCCTTTCCATGAGTATTGTTAACCCACACATGGCAAGCTGTTCTTTTTTTTTTTTTTTCCCCAGACTGATTTATTTATTTTTTAGAGAGAGAGAGCGCGCGTGTGCACAAGCAGCAGGGGCAGAGGGGGAAGGAGAGAGCATCTCGAGCAGACTGCACGCTCAGAGCAGAGTGTGATGCAGAGCTTGATCTCACGACCCTGAGATCATGACCAGAGGTAAAATCAAGAGTAGGACGCTTAACCGACTGCACCCCGCCCAGGCACCCCAAGTGGTTCTTCTAGTGGTGTTTTGGCTGTGTTTGTTCCATTTGCCTTAAACTTGAACATGGGTGACTGTCTCAGCCTTGGTTCTCCAAGTAGCAGGGCCTGGGGCTTTGGTGCAGGTACTTTGTAAGGGAGTAGGAAGTCGTCCTGTGGGGGAGGAGGGCAAGCCAGTATGAGGAAGATCAGATTGCATACTGCTTAGGGCCCATGGCTGCTCCATCCCTTAAAGCTGACTGAGAAGCTCTTTGAAATGCCTCTGAGGACTATAGGGGAGAATAGCCTTTTCTGGAGAAAAGAAACCTCTACCCACCAGCTCTCCTCCCCCATTGGTCAAACACGTGGAAATGCCGACACCTGTGTGCAGCCCCCAGGTGAAGCATCCACTGCACAGCCCTGGGTATGACCCAGGTTGAACTTCGGTAGTGGACGGAGTAAGGGATAAGTGAATCAGGATCCGAAATGGTTCAAGAGAAGTGTCTGATAAGGGGTAGTGTTGACCAAGCTCAAGTCAGGAACAGAGCATGCTGGGAAGAGGTCCACTGTGTGCTCCACACAGCCCGAGTCAGCCTCTTCCCATCCTTTCTAGAGGGCCCTTCCAGTCTCCAGTGGGCCCCGGGCCCAGCTCCCTCCATTTTTGGCCACTCTAGTCCAGCTATGGGGCAGCTGAGCTGCTGCAGACACTGGTTTCCCTGGAGTCTGAATTCCTCCAGGCATGCGTGCTCAGCAGGCACGGGAGCATCCAGTCCTGCCCTGGCACCATAGAGCAATCGGCTGCAGCAGGGGTAGGGATGATGTGCACTGGGGTCCCCGTGGTCAGTGGTAGAGCTGGCCTTAGAAGGGAGCACACTTCCTAGTTTTCTGCCCTGCACTCAAGACTACGGGGCCCCAGAAAGCTGAGCGTAACCCCCACTGGTCTGGCTTACATACCTGAGAAGCTGCAGAGCCCTCCATTTTGTTCCATTTTCTAGCAGTAGGACAGCTTTGGGCCAGGAATAGGGAAAGCATTCAGACCAGTCCCCCAGAATGCACTCCCCCCTCTCTCGCTGATAGGCTTCCATTGCCCCTGGGGTCTATCAGAGCTGGCCCCCAGCCCAAGCAGCCCTTTAATTGTGGAGATTTCTGGGGAGGAGAGAGTCGGCAGCACCGCTGTCCCCATGCCAGTAGCTCTACCGGTTGCCCAGGCCTCTGATCCTCAAGGGCACGCTTTCTGCTCCCCATTCCACCTTTCTGCCCCTCAACCTTCTCATCTTCCATTAGCACTTTATTTTCTTGCAACTAAGACCCCATACACAAAAGCCGCGAGAGGAACATAATAGGGGAAGTAGGGAACTAGGAAGACAGTGTGGAAGTTGGGGCTTTTCAACTAGTGGGCAGGGGATGGTCCCAAATAGATCGGTGGCCAGAGGCAGCCTGCCCCCCACCCCCTCACTCCACTGAATCCGGTGGCGAGTGACGGCATGAGAACTGGCACCTACCCAAGGGCATGATGTCACACCTGCGCCAGTGTCTGCCTGCTGGGCTCCTCGCCCAGCCTGGCATCGGGCATCAGTGGCTGCAGCCCCTCACCCTGCTCCATCAGGGCTCGGGCAGTACGTCTTTGCAGGTCTCCGGTTCCAAGCCCCTGGAAACAAGTCCAAGGCAAGGGGAGCCAGAGCACCGAAAGATCTAGACCAACCAAATATGTCAGGAGGACTCCCAGAACCCAGCTAGGGCTTGTCTGGGCTCTGGCACTGGGGAAGGTGGAAGGAGGAAATCGAATGTCAGCTCTTCTTGCCCAAACTTGCTTGGGCCAGAGATGTGGGCCTGCACTGTGCTCAGACCAAAGCCTTCAACTGCCCCGGGGTTGCTGCAGGCCCAGCGCCCTGATGGCCTATGGGCAGAGGAGGAATGGCTGGGCACGGTTTTGGCTGAAATGGACAGGGCTGGCAGGGGCTCCTCCCTCTCACTGCTGCCTTTCCACCTGATGGGCATGGTCTGGATCCTGGAATCCGTCTTTTTTCCAAGGCTGCTGGCTCCCCGGACTGTGGCTTTCATTCCTGCTCTGCCTTTAGCTTGTTGGGTGACTGTTGGCAAGTTGGGTGACTGTTGCCATCCCTACAAAGTGACAAGAAACAGGGTCACCTCCTGGGCAGTAGAAGTCAGGAAGTGCATTAGTCTAAGAAGTGTCTTTGATGTGTGGCCTTTGGGGCCTTGCTTGGGCAAGGAATCCCCTGGGAGTGGAAGGCACAGAGGCCTCTTGGTGCCACTGACCCATGAGCCCATGTCTCTGCCCCTGCCATGATTCTCTAGCTGCCTGTTCCTTGAAAGAAGGCCTAGGTTCAGCCCCAACTCTACTCTTACCAAATAACCTCATCTCTTAAAGACGTTAAATGGAGGTGTGACCCCACCTCCCAGACCTTTCGTGAGGATTAAATGCGTGAGATCCATTTGTAAACTGTAAACATTTTGCCGAAGTAGAACATCTGTTAGGTCCCTTCGTTTAAGAAGTGACTGCCTTCTGTTCTGCCTTCTGCAGGCCTTCTGCAGTACCCTTGCCTTAATACATGGCCACAGCAGCAAGCCCTCCCTGGGGGAGGTAAGGTGGGGAAAGGGAGAGGACTGCTAACCTTGTGGAGCAGGGAACAAGCCTTCACTTTCACACGTCCTCACACGTGGGCCTGGGGGCTCCTTATGCTCTTCCTGGAGCGGGCCTGTTATTTGGGACTATACATTGGCGTTTTCCCTTGGTTGGTTTTCTGAGCACCTGCCTGGCCCTTGGTTAGATGTGGCAGAGGATAAGAGAACAAAGATGTCTAGGATTCTCTCTTCGCCCTCTGGGAGGTCGTGGCTAGCATGTTCTGGAAAGAGCCTCCAGCACTTTGAGAGTTTCAGGTAGAGGAGAGGCAGGACCACCGTGATGGGTGCTCTGGGGCCCCAGAGCTGCTCCGGGGCTGGGAGTGCCAGCAGCTGAGGCCAGCCGTGGGGGTCGTGGGGGTTGTGGCCCCAGCCCTCAGCCTTCCCCAGCTGCCTGGGCTGTGGCTGCAGCTCTGGGGCAGGGCTTTGCGGCGGCTGTTGGGGGAAGAGCTGTGAGTACGCAGCCAGCGTGGACGTCAGAGCCTGCTCTGTACCAAGGACTAGGGTTAAAGGATGTGTTTGCCCAGCGCTGATTGAGGGCACAGGGACCGTGGTGGCTGTGGGGCTGGAGGGGGGCTCTCATTACTCAGTGATACGGACAGGTGAGCTGGAGATCATCTGGTCACTCCCAAGTGACCCTGTGTGTGTGTGTTTGCCGGAAACCATCATGCCACCATAACTGACGGGGGGCTCTGTAAATAGTGACAGTTTCTATCTTGGTTTCTGGGTGTGAGCGTCTGACTAGGGTTGCTTGGGAAAAGGGTGTCTGTATGAATGAGGGAAGGGGAAGCAGGTACAAAGGCCTGGGGTTGGGGGGAATGGCTATAATACCTATTGTCCCCCCAGTCTGAGGTTGTGAATGGGGGGATGTCTGGGTTTACCTGATTGTGCTAGGAGGTGACCAGGACTCCTACTTGTGGGGACTCTTACCAGTTCAACCAGTCGTCTTCCTGGCTGGGACCATGTAAGCACTCGTACTTTATTTTTTTTAAAGATTTTATTTATTTATTTGATAGAGATCACCCAAGTAGGCAGAGAGGCAGGCAGAGAGGGGAGGGGAGAAGCAGGCTCCCTGCCGAGCAGAGAGCCCGATGTGGGAGTCGATCCCAGCACGCTGGGATCATGACCCGAGCCAAAGGCAGCAGCTTAACCCACTGAACCACCCAGGCGTCCCAGCACTCGTACTTTAGAAAATGAATTATTCTTGCTGTCCTTCACAGAGAGAGACCCCAAGACCAAGGTGAAGGACACTTTCCAGGGTCTTGCCTGGGACTGGGGGAGAAACCCCAGAGTTCCTTACCGTTCTACACAGGATCTGTTCACAATAAGTCCTGGAAAAATCACCGTGTAGGAAGTCAAGCTACCTGGTTCTTGCCTTGGTTCTGCCACTTACTGGGTATGTGAGGTCCCAGACCTTCATTTCTATACCTCAAAAATAAGGTGCTTGGATGGAATTATCTGGAAGGCTTTTCCAATTCTCTCTAGTCCATGGTTCTCAGTGCCAAGCACCTTAGGTTCCCCTTCATCTGTAGTCGCTGACTATGACTTCCCTTTCGGACTCCGTGCACAGTCTGTGGGCCCTGGCTTGATGAAGGCTGCTCAGCTCAGTTTCTAACAGGACACTTTGAAGCAGCAGTAAAGAACTGGCCATTTGCCCCAGAATTAATCTCTTAGGCTCTAAGTGTCAGAGCCTCATTCAGGGACTTCCTTCCCTCCCTGGAATGGCAACCCACTTCCAGGAGGTATCCTGACAACACCTGTGTACCCTGCGCAGGGTCCCTGATGGGTCTGGGTGACATTATCTCACAGCAACTGGTGGAGAAGCGAGGTCTGTGGGGACACCAGGCTCGCCGGACCCTGATCATGGTCTCTTTGGGCTGTGGCTTCGTGGTAAGTTCTGTCTACAGTGGGGTTGCTGGAGGACTGGACGGTGGTCTCAGTTCCATGTCATTCTTCATTTTCCCTTGGCCTCCCCTGCAGCTAAGCCAACCTTAGATAGGATTTGGTTTCTAACCCTTGAGAGAGGAGCATTGTGATGCAAAAGCTAAGCACTCCCCTAGCCACACACCCTCTGTCCTCTCTGGGGTTTACTTTCAGGGCCCCACCGTAGGAGGCTGGTACAGGGTCTTGGACCGCCTCATCCCTGGCACCAGCAAGGTAGACGCGCTGAAGAAGATGCTGTTGGATCAGGTGAGCAGAAGGAAAAGGGACTTGGGAAGCAGGAGCTGGCATTGGGCGGTGGCGGGAGGCGGGGGCGGATTTTTGTCCTCACAGAACTTTAATTTCTCTCCCCAGGGGTGCTTTGCCCCGTGTTTTCTAGGCTCTTTCCTTTCACTGGTAGGAGCACTCAATGGATTGTCAGCCCAGGGCAACTGGGCCAAGCTGCGGCGGGTGAGCAGGGCAGGTGGGGGACGGGCTTCAGCTGTCAGCCTGGTGGTCCCAGGAGAATGAGGCAGGCTTAATGGGCAGGAGCCGGTGGGATGCAGGCAGAGTCCCAGGCTCCCCGAAGACAAGCTGGGGGGGCGTGGTCAGAGTGTGGTCTGTGTTGGAGGTGCTCTGCAGACTGGGAGGTGGGCGCTACTTGGAAGTGTGTGCATGGGTAAGTTTCTTTCTTTTGTGTCCCCAGGACTATCCTGATGCCCTCATCACCAACTACTATGTAAGCGCTGACTCTGCAGCTGTCTCTTCTGCTTTCTTGAGTCCAAAAGTGCCCGGGGACGGGGGTCCTCCTGCCATAGAAATCCCACAGTTGAGATGACTCTTGTCCCCAGTGTGGGCACT
The DNA here is from genome assembly GCA_003697995.1 of Taxidea taxus jeffersonii. Taxonomy (NCBI): domain Eukaryota; kingdom Metazoa; phylum Chordata; class Mammalia; order Carnivora; family Mustelidae; genus Taxidea; species Taxidea taxus. The sequence continues at coordinate 12,321 of RCUC01068755.1, forward strand.
GTGCTCAGGGAAGCACTCACCCGTTCACCTTGATCTTGTCTGCAGAAGCTGGAGTAAGGCCAGTGAATCTGGGGGTTGGGTGAGGGAGGCAGCCCCCCAAACTTTACCTTCTTTCTCTTGTAGCTCTGGCCCGCTGTACAGTTAGCCAACTTCTACCTGGTCCCCCTTCATTACAGGTAAGACACATCCTCACCCCCTCTCCAGGGAAGGCGTACGACACAAACAGCTGGACGCCAAGTGATTCTCCTTTCGACCTAGAGTCACTTGAGACCCTCACAGAACGCTGCCCCATCAGAGTTCCTTCCCCATCAGAGTTCCTTATACTCTCAAGCATGCTAGTCAGACCTTCTTATCCTTTAGAGAAGCTGTCCCAGAACCTGCCCACTGACCCTCTTTCATCTTCTCGAAGAGGCTCTTACCCATAGTCCCGTCTTCCCTGCCGTCCCGCCTGAGCTCTCACCTTGGAAGGCAGAGCTGCAGGGTCCGTGCCTGGGGGGCAGCGGTCTAGGCTGGACGGGAAGGGAGAACACAGAGCTGAGGAGGAACGTGGGCCCGTGAGTCCGCTGTAGAGCTAGTCCACCTTAATAATAAGGGTAGTTGCTGAAACCACAGTAAAAACTACAGTGGAGTTCAAGATGAGGAGTTAAAATTGTGGGCGGTGAAAGGGCGTTGGAACAGGGAAACGTATGAAACTCTTCAGAGGGGATGGAGTCAACATTCACATGAATAGCGTAGCTTAAGGGACTCTTTGCAACTAGAAAAAGTTAAATTGAGAATAAAGAGAAGGAGGTGCTACTTTTCACGGCAGGCGGGACAGTTTTGGAAGGTAGAATCTCTTCAGCTGGTAAAGACGGACAGAGACGAGTATTCGAAGGGAGCCTGGACAGGGGTGAATAAGAGCTACTCTTGGCGGGATGACGATGTTCCACTCTGAGGCTCGGAGACAGAGCTCTGCCCCAGAACCCAGCCTGCTTGTCCTCTGGTCGAGCCACACGTCCCTCCCTCAGAGCTGAAGGAGGGAGACCTTGGTGTAGATGTTCTCAGACACCAGCCCTCCTTTCCCGTAGCACTTGTCCAGCTCTCCCCACCCCCCATGCTTGCTCCTCGTCCTCCATTGTCCTCACGATGCCACCCGCTCTGTGCCGCAGGTTGGCCGTTGTCCAGTGTGTCGCAGTCATCTGGAACTCCTACCTGTCGTGGAAGGCCCACCGGCCCTAGGCCAGCCTTACCCCGGTGTCTGCGTGGACAGTGCTATGGCTTGACCCCAGCGTGCTCAGACAGCCTCCTCAAAGAGGGCACATCGCTTTTCCTGGGGTTCCGTGGCCACTCAGAACTTAATGGACTTAGCACCTGACTTCTTTTGAAATCGTTACAACCTTTATAATGGTCTTATCCCCACCACATGGTAGGCACCCCATAAATGCGTATGGTCTCGTCTGCTGTGACTCACCCCTGTATCCCACAGTGCCAGCGCTCCCACTCATCACAGACACATCCGCTCTCTAACCTTCCCAGCCCAGCTGGAGCTCCGGCTCTTTGGGGGCCCCAAACCTGTATATGGCACCTCTGCAGATCTGTTTGGTACTTATGTAGTCTGAAACCAGCAGACGCAATGTGGGGGCCTCAGCAGAAACTATGGGACAGTCAGAATTTCTAGAGCTGGGAAGAAGTCTAGAGACAGCCAATCCCGATCATCTCCTATGGAGGAGCACACTCAGGTGTGCTCGCAAAAGTGAGGTGATGTGTCCACACCATGAGCCAGTGGCAGAGTGGAAACTTGAGTCCACATGCTACAGATGAATGTTTGTGTGCACTCCAGGGTTCATCTGTTGAAAACCTAATGCCCACAGTGATGGCATTAGGCAGTGGGACTTTCGGAGGTGATGTGGTCATGAGGGATTCGTGCCCTTTTAAAGCAGCCCAGACAGATCCCTCACCCCTCCCACTGTATAACGAGAAGGTTATGAAAGTTAGCCAGCTGCTTCTTTCCTGATAGCACATCTGTCAGCGCCATGGGCTTGGACCTCCCAGCTTCTAGAACTGTGAGAAATGTTTGCTGTTTATAAGATGCGGAGTTGACAGTAGTTTTGGTATAGCAGTGTGAAGAGATGAAGGCAAGTTCCCTTACTTCCTACCAAGTGATCTTAACTGAAGGTCAAAGGTACAGTAATACCGCTGCTGTGATTCCCAGAAGAAAAACTAACTTGGCAAAAATGCCACTTGGGGGCAAACTCCGAAGCAGATGGACCTGTCTTTTGCAGTATGAAAGCACCCAGAGGCCAGAGGCTCTCTAATGGTGCCTCGATCAGTCTGGCCTAGAATTTGGACCACGGGGCTGGCACAAGACCACGGGCATCCTGGCAGTGGGGGCTGCGTCTGGGGTGGACCAGAGCGGGAACCGGGAGCCGGCTGTGCTCCTCAGTGCCTTAGTTTGCCGAACTAATAATGGAGACTAGGGACTAGGTTGGAACAACGCAACCTTCTCCCAATGCCTCTGGCCCCTTCTAGAGGCCAACAGCAGGGTGGGCGCCACTGACAGCCATGAGGTCCAGCCTCTCTTTGTGCCACAGAAAACCAGCCACTTGACTGGTCTGATCTAGGGACACCCTAGTCCCTGCTGGCTGTTGTAAGCAGGTAAAAGGCCCTCGTGGCTCCCAGAGCAATGGTTATGCCCCAGGGGCTTCTCGCCCTCTTAAGGCGGGGGCCACTTGCAGTGCTGGCTCCTGGACCCAGAGTCTGGGGTTGTGAGGTACACCCTCCAGGTCTAGCAAGGGCTGGACTTGAGGCTGCGTCCGGCCGTCATTGCTTCTACAATCAGTGCATGTTTCTCGCTGACGTCAGTCAGAGCTGTCCTGGAGCTATATAAGGCTGGCGGCAGTCCCGGGACAGACCCCCGGTTCCCTTCGGTGCCCTCAGCCCACCCGAGGGACGGAGACTGGAACCCCATCCTGCACATCCTGCAGCACGCAGACACTCTCCGGCAACCTGTGAGTGGCTCTGAGCATCCGCCCTGACTCCCTCAGTGCCAGGACTTGGCGCTCAGCTCACCCACCGCGATTCGCCCAAGGGGAGAGAGGGAGGACCGGGCTGGGCAGCGGCTGGGGCTGGAGGGAAGGTTGTGGGTACCAGCCCGCAACCGCAGGGGCGCGGCAGGGGAGCTTGGATGCGCGCGGGAAGGGGAGTGGTGCCACCTGCGACTCCCCGGCGCGCGCCTCACCCTGCACTGCCCCTGTGTGTCCAGGGCCGGCGGCACCATGAAGCAGGGGGGACGCGCGGCGCTGCTGGTGGCGCTGCTCCTCCTGGCACAGCTGCGCCCGGGGAGCAGCCAGTGGAGCCCGCAGGCGGCGGCGGCCGGGGTCCGGGACCCAAGTCTGCGCTGGAGCCCCGAGGCGCGAAACCAGGACGGCGGGGCCCGCGCGCTGCTCTTGCTGCTGGCGGAGCGCTTCCCGCGCCGGGCGGGGCCCGGCCGGTGGGGATCCCGGACCGCGGGCGAGCGGCCGAGACGGGACGACCCTCCGCTGTCCATTGATCTTACCTTCCACCTGCTCCGGACCCTGCTGGAGCTGGCGCGGACACAGAGCCAGCGGGAGCGCGCCGAGCAGAACCGCATCATATTCGAGTCGGTGGGCAAGTGATCGGTGGGGTCTACAGCCACGAGAACCTCGACCCCTGTTCCCCAACCCCGGGCCGGGCGTGCGCGACTGGAACGGACCCAGTCCCGCGGGCTAAAGCGGCCCAGGGATGCCCGGAGCACTCCGTGCGTCACCAATTTTTAATAAAAGTGCTGAGGAGCCTTTGGCCTCGGATGTAGGGTGCGGGGAAGCAAAGCAGGGTGGGAGCCCGTGGAAAAGTGCGGCCTCCCAGGCCGGCGGGAGGGGACCGGATGCTTCGGCAGACCGGCTGACAGCCAGCCTCCTGCGTCCCCATCGAACCCCAGGAACTCAAAGTCCTGGTGCCGCCACGCCACCCCGACCCTCTTCCCTTGGCACTGGGCTAGCTAACCCGTGCTTGATATCAAGGAGATGCCCCACAGGGGTCATTCCACTTCCGCCCCTCAAATGGTCCTAGATCCGGAGAAGGGCAGGATGGTGATGGGGTCGCCTCGGAAGCTGAGGCGGAGAGTGAGCAGTGAAAGGAGCTGCGGGTCTGGACGCATAAGCCCTTTATTGAGCCCCTCCCCCGCGGCGGGGCGCCGAGCTGGGTGGTGCAGCGGACTCTGCGCAGGTCCTCCGCGACCCCAGCGCCGGGACCCAGGGGTCAGTGCCCGCCTGTGCCTGGGAAAGAAAGCTCGGTGGGCGGGCGCCCCAAAGGAACAGGCAGCTCCGCACCCCGACTCGCCCCTTTTCCCCAGCCACGTGGCTTTCTCCTCTACCGCCCCACCCAGCCTGGTCTCCCAGAGCCCAAGGGGAAAGGCTGGTGGGAAAGAGAGTGTGCTTCTGCACGCGCGCTAGGGGGCGCCCCTCCTGCCGGGGGCGGGGAGGCACTTCCAGAGTGAAGGCCGCCAGAGACCCCTGGGGCCTCAGGAAGGCATCACAGAGGGGGTTGAGTGGGGGGTGGGGGGGAACAGGAGCTTAGGGCCAGCCCCGCCGGGCCCCTCGCGCCCTACTCACCTTCCGGCCCCTCCGGCCGCTCTTCCTGTGGCCCTGCGCCGCCCTCTTCCCCGTCCAGTGCCACCTCCTCATCGTCGTCCTCCCCGCAAGCGCCTAGCCCCAAGGAAGGCCCCGTGAGGTGGGGTCCCTGCCTGTCCGGCCGTGGTGCACCCGCCCCCCACCCCCCGCGGCCCCTCCGGCGGCCCAGTCCCCGCGGCCCGCCGCCCCCTCCCATCCTCACGCCCTCACCCGGCTGGAAGTCGATGGTCCTCAGCATTTCGGCCACGTGCTCCACGCTCACGGTGAACTGCTCCATGCTCTCGTAGCCCGGCTCGGGCCGTCCCGCCAGCTCCACTTTCGACATCGCCCCGACCCTGCCGAGCGGCAGCCGCTCAGGGGGACCGGCCCCAGTCCCCTCACCCACCTCCGCGTGGCCGCGGAGCCCAGGCAGCACCTTCCCTGCCATTGCCGCTCCGCCTACTCACTTATTGATCAGCTCCTTGGCCTGCTGCAGGGGAAGAAAGGAGGGTGAGCGTAAGCACCGTGCCAAGCGCTGCCAAAGTCCCTTTCTGGTGCCCGCAGTGCTGCGGGGCAGGCGGGGATGCATATCCCGGTTCGTGGAGGAGAAAATGGACTCGGGTGGGGGGACCTGCCCCGGGCTGTGGGGCAAATGGGGGCCAGAGAGGAGGCCGAAGCCCAGCCCTCCATGTGCCAAGGCGCCCACCACAGCCGCTCTGCGGCCTGCCTCCCTCCGCCAGGGCCCACCTGGAGGTACAGCGCCATCTGCGGCTCCTCCATGGACTGGATGGCGGACTCCACGAGCTTGGAGGAAGCTTCCAGGTGGTCTCCATACTGGCGGATGAGGCCCCGGACTCGCAGCAGCTTCTGCTCCTGCTCGCGGGCCAGCGCCTGCAGCAGCTCTGCCTTGCGCTCCTCCAGCACGGAACACAGGGCCTCGAACCTCTGGTTGAGCAACTGCTTCTGCCTCCGGCTGTTGTCCTGAAGGCAGGGAGCAAGGATGAGACCTCCAGCGGGAAGAGCACTCACCCACTTGTCCCACTCCCCACTTAAGGGACGCCCCAGACAGCCAAGAAGGAGAGTTCCCCACACACAGTGGCCGAGCATTCCCAGGTCTTTGCAGTAACAATTACAAGATTTTTTTAAAATTGAGATATAATCGACTTTTAACATTATATTAGTTTCAGGTGTGCCATGTAGTAGTGATTCTGTATTTGTATATACTGTGAAATGATAACAAGTCCAGTTACTATCTGTCACTAAATATAGTTACAATTTTTCCCCCTGTGAACACCTTTAAGATTTTCTCTCTTTAGGGGCACCTGGGTGGCTCATTGGGTTAAAGCCTCTGCTTTCTGCTCAGGTCATGATCCCAGAGTCCTGGGATCAAGCCCGGCATCAGTCTCTCTGCTCAGTAGGGAGCCTGCTTCCTCTTCTCTCTCTCTGCCTGCCTCTCTGCCTACTTGTGATCTCTGTCTGTCAAATAAATAAATAAAATCTTTTAAAAAAGATTTTCTCTCTTTAGCAAATACAAGATTTTAAAGGACTTCAGGGGTATCTCGGGCCCTAGGTTTTACTTGTATTATCTCATTTAACTCTCAAAAATATCCAGTGAGGTAGTGGTTATAGCATTCTCATTATCACCAAAGCACAGAGAAGTGAAGTAAGTGGACCAAAGCCACAGAGCTAGCCGTGCGGCACAGCTGGGATTCAAACATTGCAGCCTGGCTAAACTACCCCACTACTTGGGATTCACCTCCCCAGGAACCCAGACTCACCTCGATGGTCTGGCACACTTCCTCCATCTGCGTGATCACTGCTTGCACACGGTCGTTGCCCGCCACCAGCATTGCGATGCCATCACTGAGTTCGCTCTGCCACACACACACACACAGGCCAGCCCTTAGAGCTGGAGGACGCTGTCTACAGCTGTACCCCTCCCATCCCAGCCAGAGCTGCCTGGGAGAGGACTGCCCTGCTGCCCCACCATCAGAGCAGCCATCCCAGAGATCTAGATGGCTTGGAACCATCCAAGAAGTGTGGAAGCACATTTATGGATTCTGGAAGGAGGTGGAAAAAGGAGGGCCTCCACCACCAAATGAGAAAGGAACAGACATTTGCCAAATATCCACCAAATGCCAGGCCCGGGCCGAAATGCTTCATTTGTAAATTCATGCCTTCCATCAATCTGGAAAGATTCTTTGTAATAATCTGTTAGGATACTATTGCCTCTTCTCCCTTCTCTCTGTTTTCTCATTCTGTGATTCTGAGTTGACGTATGTGTTCATCCTTCTCAGTTCCCAGTGCTGCATCCGAGGCTGCTTTTTCAGGCTCCCCTTCCCGTTCTCTAATTCTCTCTTCAGAGGAATCTGTCATTTAAATCACCCTTTCAGTGTTTTATTTCAACAACCACATTTTCATTTTTAAAAGCTCTATTTGGTTCTTTGTTAAATCTTCATGTTTGGTAGTCTATTATCGCTGGGGTTTTATTCCATCTTTTTCAGAAAACATTTTATATACAAGGACTCAATTTTTTAATAATTCTAATATCTGAATCCCTCAGGGGTTTAATCTGTATTTTTTGTTCCCACTGACTTTACTCATGGGTTATACTTCTTTCTGTATCCTCATTTTTGAACTAATATTTTGCTGTTCTAAATCTAAGGAAAACCCAAAGGCCTGAACTGAGGGGGTTTTCCTAGGCAGATTCAGCATTCACTTTTGTCAAAAGCTGGGCAGAACGTCTGACTGCCTTTGCTCCTGAGGTCCCAGCTTAACCTGGGTTCGGGGGAATCTTCAGGTCAGATGTCTGCCTCTCAGGGGTCTGGAAGCATAGTCTCATCTCTTTAGTTCAGGAATACTGCCAGCTTTTGCCCTTTGATATAATTTTTATTTTATTTTTAAAAAAGATTTATGTAGGGGTGTCTGGGTGGCTCGGTAGGTTAAGCTGCTGCCTTCGACTCAGGTCATGATCTCAGGGTCCTGGGATGGAGCCCCACATTGGGCTCTTTGCTCAGTGGGGAGCCTGCTTCTCTCTCTCTCTCTCTCTCTCTCTCTGCCTGCCTCTCTGTCTGCTTGTGATCTTTCTCTGTCAAATAAATAAATAAAATCTTTAAAAAAAAGATTTATGTAATTTATGAGAGAGAGAGCAAGAATGTGAGCAGGGGGAGGGGTGGAGGGAGAAGATCTCAAGCGGACTCAGCGCTGAGCGCGGACCCCAACACGCAGCTCGATCTCACAGCCCTGAGATCACAACCGGAGCCAAAATCAAGAGTCAGACGCTCAACTGACTGAGCCACCCAGGCGCCCCACTGATATAATTTTTAAGTTATGTTTTATGTCAAATGTAGTTGTGTGGTGGTGAGAGGGCCTGGAGAGTATCTAGGCCACCAAACCGAAGTTTCTGGTATCCATTATCTAATTGTATCCTTAAAACAACTGTGGAACTTGGCACCCTCGTCCCCATTTTAGAAGAGAGGAAAGTCAGGGCCAGGGAGGTCAAGTGACTTACCCACGGTCACACTGAGTCATGCACAGAGCTGGGACTGTAGCCCTGATCTGCCAGCATTTAAAGCCAAGTGGAGTGAGAGGCTGAAGTTGGAGACCCTGTCCTTTGTCCCCAGCCCCACCATGCCTGCTCCCTCGGCTGCTTGGTACCTTCTGGCGTTTGTAAATGGTGGGTAACGGGGCCACCTCACAGTCCTTGTGGGCGCCGAAGACCTTACAGAGGGAGCAGGTGGGCACCTCACAGCTCAGGCAGTAGATATTGATCTTCTCCTCTTCGTGCTCCTCGCACATGAGGTGCTGCTCAGCCTTGGAGTGCAGTGGCCTGGAGGGGAGCAGGCGGGGTGACAGAAGGGTCAGGGGCCAGGCTGGAGGGAGGGGGAGTCCCATCCTATGATCTCTAAACTAAAGAGGCAGGCTGATTCTTTCAGCCTAGCTGATGGGTTCCCCAGCTGTGTCGCAGTCTCTGCTCCTTAGAGGTACAAGATGGCCTGACAGCTCACCGGGAAGACTCCTGCTTGTAAATGTCGATGATGTTCTCCACTAGCAGGTTTCGCTGCAGGCCATAGACACCATGTCTGTCCAGGACAACCTCATGCCTGCACGATGGGCAGCGGAAACGGCCCCCTGAAGACACGGTGGTGGAGCCCCGGGACTGCCACAGAGGGTTCGAGGCCTGTAGGGACAAGTAACATGAGAGAGCAGGTAC
>RCUC01068758.1:0-37308 GCA_003697995.1 Taxidea taxus jeffersonii
GGCCGCGCTCCGAGCTCCCCCGGCCTGTGACCGAGTATTTCTGTCTCTGGTGCACAGCCCCTTTGGAGTCTCCAAATCCAGCAGATTCCTGCCCGCTCCCACACTGCTCTTCTGGAGATGGAAGGAGGAGTCTCCCTGGATCTGCCACTTGGGGGGTTCCTGCTGAATAGTAGTGGCCCGACTGTGCCTCAGGTCACAGTTTATTACAACCCCGAGCTGAGAGCCCCCTCCTCGGCTGCCCCGCTCCGATCCCCGGGGGTTCTGCTGCACTCAGACACCCCCAGTCCTTCTGTGGCCCTTCGGGTCCTGAGACCACACTGTCCCTGTAAAGTCTCCATCCCCGCTTAGTCACTGGAGTGACGTCCCTCCACAGAGTAGACTTCTAAAATTACTGATTTTGTGCTCCTCTGCTTTCTCACTTGCTGGTAAGTGGCTGACGGAGGCTCCCTCCCCCCGTCTGTCTTCCCGTATATCACCTTGGATTCACCTCTCTGTGTGTCCTGCCTTCCAGAAAGTGGTCGCTTTTCTGTTTGTAGAGTTGCTGCTGTTCTTCTTTTCGATCTCCTGTTGAGCTTGTAGGTGTTCAGGATGGTTTGATCACTATCTAGCTGAATTTCTGGGACTAGACAGATGAAATTTAGGTCTCTTCCTCCTCTGTCATCTTGCTCCTGGATCAAATCCTACCACTTTTATTCCACCTTCAAATGGGCAGATATTCCCCCAAACAATAGTTCTATTTGATAGCTAGTGAAGAAAGAAGGATAGAAGCATTTATAACTGGGCCCCAGACTCTGAGAAAACTGCTGCCACCATATTTTTCTTATCCACTGTATTCGGAGTAATGATTTTTAAATTCTATACTAACTCATTAGTGTATCTAGTGAAATCAAGTTAGTTAGTTAGTGATTTGTGACCAGCAAGATTAAAAATAATGAAATAGGGTGAAATAGAAGAAAAGAGAAATGAGTAGAAAATTTCAAAGTACACATAATAAGGACAAATTTTCTTATGTGAAGTTTTGTTTCAGATTTGTATATGATTATGTACTTATATATGTATACACAGTTGCTATGTGAATTGTGTTTATATATTATAAATATGATTCAGAAAACTATATTTCTTCCCATGACTTCTATGGAAAAATTACTGAAAATGGCCAGTAGGGGAGACTTGACAGTGCTTCAGCAGACCTGCTAGCCAGTCCTCAGCATCTGGGTGAGGAGGCAGCAAAGCAATGATAGCACAACATCAAGTCAGTGCTTCAAGACCAAAGCTTCCATCTGGAAACTTGAGGCAGGAAATGTGTATCCTCAGCCCTTGTTTCCTATGCAAACCATTCACTTTCCAGGGCTCTACGTAGGCAGGAGTGCCCTCCCTCCTGAACACCAACACCTCTGAGAGCCATGCTGGAGTCTTACTCCTCCCTGTGTCCTCCATCCTTCCCACTACCCAGTGACTCTCAAAGTAACACGCATGAAGTCGGCTTTTCATGCCATGTTTGTGTTTTATGGAGACCTGGGATTTATATTGTTTGGATAGGGACAGACATGCAGACACAGAAGTGACTGTCATGAAGAAAGAAGCGTTTTAGGCTCACAGATTCTAGAAGCAGGAGGCACAGCATGCCTTGCAGGGCAACATGGCAAAGCACTGAGGTCAGTCAGGAGGCAGAGAAAGTGAGGCAAGAACATGGGCCTTTACGATATATTCAATGGGAAGGAATGGGGGGAACAAGCCAAGTAAGTTTAGGATTAGCTACCTGAATTATATCAGTAGGATCTGGGGCCCAAGGGCTATCGGGCTATCCCTAGTTGTCTGGTATCTGGTCCTGGGGTGATTAGGGCAGGTGGATAGTAGCCCAGAGTGTGACAGCCCATGAAGGAGGTGATTGGGTATATGGGCTCTGGATTGTGGGTTTGCATATGAAAGACATACTCAACGGTGAACTGTTTGCTATCTCTAGGAATTGGCTGGTCCTGGGAAGGTGAGTCTCTCCAGCAGCAGCAAGCCCTCATGATGTCAAAGCACCAAAAATACAGAAAATAAAGAGATGGGTTTAATGATTAATACAGTTTGAGAAATGGGGATTGACTATCTGAGTAAGGAAGTTATTTTGTAGTGTTGTGCTGTGAGGCATAAAGCAGAATATATATGTCTATAATTTTACGTTCTTCTGTCTCTCTCCCCTGTTTATATAGCTAGTTAGGTGCTTGTATATAATACCCATTCAAAAGTGTTCGTTTTTTCCTTTTATATTTAAATAATTTTGAGTTAGTAGATACAAACTAGATTCTGTGTGAGAGTAGATTCATTAGAACATAACTTTTCATCAAACCAAAAGTTATGTTAAGTGAATGTATCTACACATAAGGAATCTTATTTTTTGGCATAACAAGGCAAAGAAAGAATGATAATAGTGGTTTCTATTTGTTAAGGTTGCCAGGTAGGATATAGAATGCCCAGTTCAACTTGAATTTCAGATAAACAATAGAAGTTTTTAGTATGTCTCAAATATTGCTTTCCTAAAATTCAGTTTCACTGAGTGTCCTACACTTTGTTTTTCCTTTGGCGTGGCTAAGTTTAATACTTTAATGTGGTAGGCGACATGTTCTGAAAAAACGGTCCCCCAAACTCCACACCCTAATCTCTGGAACTTGTGAGCATGAGTAACTTCCCCTCCCATGATTACATTATGATATATACAGCTCTAAGAACACTAAAGTCTAAGCTGACTTTAAGATGGAAACACTTTACAGGGGGCCTGATCTAAGAAAATAAGCCTCTACAAGCAGAGAGTTTTCCCTCGTTGACAGAAGAAGAGGAGGACAGAAAAAAAGGCAGAAGGAATCAGAGAGATTCAAAGTGTGAGGACTCCATACTCCATGACTGACTCTGAAGGTGGCGGTGAGGCATGTGATGAGTGTAGGCAGCTTTGAGGAGCTAAGGGTGGGAGGGTTGCAAGGACCCGAGTTCTGCCCAAATATGTATGTGTTTGGTAATGGATTTTTTCCTGGATCCTCCAGATAAGATCCCAGCCCAACTAATGCCTTGATTTTGGCTTTGTGATGTCCTGCACGTCATCCCAGATGAGCCCATCTGGACTTTGGATCTACAGAATGGTGAGCTTACACCAATGGTATTTAGTTTCTATGTTTGTGGTCCTTATGAAGCAGGAGAAAATGGATACACCTAGCATTTATATGCATTTTCTTTCCAAATACATCACATACATTTTTTTAAGATTATTCATTTATTTGGAGAGAGAGAGAGTGAGTGAACAGGAAGAGGGTCAGAGGGAAGGGGAGAGAGAGAACCTTGCACAGATGTCCTGCAGAGCACAGAGTCTGACACAGGGTTTAGTCTCACAACCCTGAGATCATGACTGGGGAGCTGAAATCAAGAGTCAGAGGCTTAACTGAGTGAGCCATCCAGGTACCTCTCTTCACCTACATTTTTTTGGTCTTGATTTTTAAATGTAAGAGAGACACAGGGTGAGTTTTATTTAAATTTTCAGGTATATCCATTGGCATTCAGACAAATTAAATCACTTGATTAAGGTCGCCTGGCTATGCAGCTGCAAAGAGAAATCAGGTTGTCAGGGAGTATTGTTTTTTTGTTTGTTTGTTTGTTTGTTTTTTAAGAAGCATTAAAATAAAACACCTGGGAAAATCTGGATTGCTTGTTCTTCACTTTCTTTATCTCTCCCTTAATTTTCCAGATGTGAAAGCCATCCTTTTGGGAAGGATTTCCCTAGTTTGGTACCATGGTAGACTTTTTAAAAGAAGTGATCTTTAACAGGGGACTGAAAACTGAAGAATGAGCCAGTTTGGGGACCTAAAATAGAATAGATAGATATATGTACATATATATATGCATATATGTGGTTTATGTACAAGATATCAAGAGAGTATTTCCAAAACTATCTGTCACTTTGGTTGTACAGATAATCTAAGACCTGGTGTGCGTTCGACAGACCCCTATCTAAGTATTAAGTTCAAAAGCAGCCTACTCCATTTTATACTCTACATCTTAGCATGGCCAAGGAAGAGGATTAGAAGGCAGTGAGCTGCAGCTCATACTCTGGCCCGTGGGGTTTTGAGAACATGATTTGTGTTTTCACAGAGAATGAAGATTGACAGTGTAGATACCTGCCCATTCTGGCCTAAGGACTTAACATTGCTGAGAGATGGTGTGTCCTGAGCTATATCAGGAGTTTATCTCAAGGCCCACCCCAGGCAACTCCTCAGAAGGAGATTCATACCATTTTCCTCACCAGCTTCTTCTGTCACTGCAAGCATCATTATTTCCATGATCTGGAAGGTCAATAGCCCCTGTTCCTTTGACCTGGTAGTTAAGGTCATAAGCCCTAGATGCAGATCAACTTGGGTTCAAATCCTAGGTCTAGAATAAATTCTCTGTGATTTTCACTAAGTTACTTAACTTCTTTAAACCTCAATTTCCACATCGTTAAAGTTGAAATAATAATAATCAAACTCATGGGGCACCTGGGGGGCTCCGTGGCTTAAAGCCTCTGCCTTCGGCTCAGGTCACGGTGTCAGGGTCCTGGGATCGAGCCCCGCATCGGGCTCCCTGCTCAGCGGGGAGCCTGCTTCTCCCCTCTCTCTGCCTGCCTCTCTGCCTACTTGTGATCTCTGTCTGTCAAATAAATAAATAAATGAATCTTTAAAAAAAAATCAAACTCATAGCATGTGCTAAGAATTAAATAATGTATAAATGAGGATAGCATTATGCTTGGCATGTGTTACACATTTTTAATAATTGCTACCTACTGATCTTACTGATATTATTATTTTTGTATTATGAGTAACTGTTTATTTACGGTTGTCTCCTATCAGGTTATGAGCAAGTTTGGAGAGCAGGGCCCATATCCCATTTCTATTAATTTCCCTGAGCATCTACCATGATGTCTGGCACATAATAGGTGCTCAATAAATCCTCGCTGACTGAATGGGTTGATGAATCAGCAATGGCTTTGAAGTGTCCCTGCTGGAAAATGTGTTTGGCTGCTTTTTAAAAAAATGGAAAGTATGCAGTGGGTTTGGGGTAAAGCCAGAGGTTTTTCCTTACCAGGTCTGGGACAACACATTGTCAGCATCCCATGAACTTGGAAAGAGAGACTTGGATGGCATGCCTTCCAGATAGATCACATTAAGTGACAGAGAACCAGCTAAGTTTCAGTCTTATACCCATGAACTTTTTTAATTGACCAGCCATGGCAAGTCCCCTATCCAACGACTTTCCTTCTCTCTGTCCACAATCTGTTTCCCTAAATTTATCCCCACCATGAAAGTAAGAAAACTGCTCCCAAACTCGTGGCCATGTGGCCATGCCAGCATGGTGTTAGAGTTCACATTTTGCCTGAAGTGTTAGAGGCATGTGGACACACTTGAACAGCAGGAAAGCCAAAACGATTCCCAAAGGATTCCAGGAATTACTTTTGGAAGCACATTTAAAAAACTTCCAAGTGAATGTGTCTGGAGTAAGAAAAGCCTGCAAACATGCATGTCCACCTCCAAAGTTAAAGTTTCTCTGACTCAGTCGCACACTTATGAGTTTGTCATTCCTAGGTGTTTGCTGAGATGCCTTAAACTACGTGTACTATCACATACATGTCTATACTTAAGTACAATTTTCCATCTAAAAACTTTCCCACACTTTTCCATGGGGATAATGCTGTTTTCCTAAATCCACAAGTACCCCTTATGAGGGGAGCAACCTACATCACTATTTTCAGAAAGGAAGTGTGTCTGTGTGCTTATGTACATGTGCGTATGCACACACGAGTATGTAAGAGGTAGAGAGGTAGTGTTAATGACGGAATAGTCAAAAAATTTCATTGATTTCCTTTCTCATTTCTGGAAGGTTGTCCTCTTTCATAAGATAGGTTCATGTTGGAAAGATCCATTTGCTTCCTGAAAAAGCAATCCCGTATGGCTATAGGGGTATTTGCTCAATACATACTTACTGGGCACTCTGTGAATAGGACTCTGATAAGAATTCTGGGAAATGCAAACAACACAAAACAAAGCCCTGAATGAATGAGAGTCCGGTTGTGTACAGTTATCCAAAATGCAAGCAAAAGCAGAGATGAAACACATTATGGAGTTCAATGGAATGGTTACTCTGGCTCTCATGAGCAGGACAGGCTTCGGAGGAGGTGAAATTTGAACTCGGTCTTGAGGTATGAGGAGGATTTTGGTCAGTAGAATAGGAGAAATATGGGGGAAGAACGTTCCCAGAAGGTAGATCAACAAGGAACAAAGAGACAGAGCTGGCAGGCTCAGAGATGGCTCAGGGAGGCATGCAGGCCTGTTTATCCAGAGGAGAGCTTTTATGATGGGAACGAATAGGAGGAATATTTGCAGAGTGGACATGGGTCACCAGAAAGGTCAAGAATGGCAGTTGTGTCAGGATTCATTCGTTTGTAAGTAACTAAATACAAAATACATTAATAACTTAGAACTCTTCAGGAAAATAAACAAAAACAAACAAATGACAACAACAAAAGCCTCTAGGCTTCAGGAAAATAAGGGATTGGAAAAAACCCTGTGGTACTTCAAAAAACCAAGAGAAGACTACAGGGACCAGAAGAAGGATTACAACCGGCATGCCCTGGCTCTAGGTCTCCAAATCCCCACCCATTTGTTTTATTTTCTTCCCTTTGTTTAGTTGTTTCCTCTTCTGTTATGCAAGTCTTTGCAGAATAGAGTTAAAAACAATGGCCCCTGGTAACCCCAACTACCCATTCCTCTATTATTGCTATTAGAGGCAAAGCTGCCTCTTTTCCAGCTCTAAATCAGGAAACCGAGTGAGTGGGCTCGTATCCACTTGGCTTCAGTCACAGGATGACCCTAGTCCAATCACGTAACAATGGGAATGGGCATTATGACTGCACAAGCCTGTGTCACGGCTCACCTGTCATCCTATGGGAAATGAGCAAACTTTCTGAACAAACAAGTGCAGTACCAGCCACGATTTATTGCACCAGGCTGAGTTTTATTCTTTTTGAATTAATTCACTCATTCATGGATTCATTTCTTTGGTTTTCATCATGTAGACAACGTAGAATCATCAAAGGTGTTTGATCTACTAAATAAGCCAATCAGAGCATAGATGGTGTGATCTCCAGGATAGACTGGAATGAAGAAGAGAGGACTACATGATTATCAGACAAAACATGGTGAAGCCACAACAAGGACAGGATCACGGGAATGAAGAGAAAGGAAGTGACAAATTGGATAATGAAAACGTAGATCATCATGGAAGAGATAAGAAGACCTCAGCTGAAAATATGAGGGACACTGGTGTCAAAAATGGCTATTTACTGACCAGAGTAAGGGGGTCAATTAATGCAGTACTAATTGAAATTGGAAAGTCAGAATGAAAATTAGATTAGATGAGAAAATAATGTTCCATAATAATAATATTCTGAAAATAATGGGTTTGAAGTAATAGTCATCTAAGTGATATTTCTTTTTTTCAGGTTTATTTTTTTTTTATCATGTCATGTTAGTCACCCTACAGTACATCATTAGTTTTTTATTTAGTGTTTCTGATTCATTGAATCATAGGTGATATTTCTTTTAGGTAGTTACAAAGTGCTCAGGAGGCAAGTTGAGCTGAGGATTCACACTGGGATCATCTGAATAAAGATTCAGTTTGAGGTTATGGAAGGGGACCACAATTCCAAGGGAAAGGATATAGAAAGAGCAGAATCAAGAAAGAATACAGAATGATGAGGCATGAGGAAGAAATCTTTAACCAATGATGATCCTTATTATGAATTGAATTGTGTCCCCCTAGAAAGATATTTTGAAGTCCTAACCCTGGGTACCTATGAATGCAACCTTATTTGGAAATGAGGTCTTTGTGGATGACATCAAGTTAACATGAAATGATGAGTGTGGACCCTTAATCCAATATGAGTGATATCCTTATAAGAAAGGGGAATTTTGGAGACAGACATAGACACAGAGGGAATACAGCTCCATGAAGATAGAGATAGAAGTTCTTGTGCCTCAAGCCCAGGAGTGCATGGGACCACTAGGCTCTAGAAGAGATGAGGAAGGGTCCTTCCTCAGAGGCTTCTGGGGAAGCATAACTCTACTGACATCTTGATTTTGGAAGTTGTGAAAAAGGACACACGGATCCTGTTATTAAGAGTCCAGAACCTGGGACGCCTGGGTGGCTCAGTTGGTTAAGCAGCTGCCTTCGGCTCAGGTCATGATCCTAGCATCCTGGGATCGACTCCCACATCGGGCTCCTTGCTTGACAGGGAGCCTGCTTCTCCCTCTGCCTCTGCCTGCCACTCTGTCTGCCTGTGCTCGCTCGCTCTCTCTCTAACAAATAAATAAATAAATAAAATCTTAAAAAAAAAAAAAAAAAAAGAGTCCAGAACCTGTCAGGTTTGGGAGTGAGTTTCATCTACTCTGAAAAGGAACAGTCTGTGTTGCAGATTTTTCTAGAGCTGAGCCATTAGGGAGATTCAAAAGACAAAAGTTCTCAGGTTGGTAGGAAACATTTGGGACTGCTATGTATGCCCAAACAAAAGACTGTAAGTGAAAGGAAATTCTCCTAATTGTGGAGAATCACCTGGTCTTCTGTTTCTGGAGATGTGAACACTACTGGATAACATCACAGGCAAGATTAGGGGATGGAAGACATCTGAAATAAGGGCCCAGTGTTTGGGCCTTTGCAAGACACCTATTTATTAAATTCTGCTAATATTTTAAAATTTCCCTTAGGCCCATGAGTTCTCTGTGTTTGAAACTAGGGAATTAATGGAGTCAACTGGACCATCCACTGGAAAGATTAACCCATGTTCTTGTGAGAAGCTTGAACTGGGAAAATCTGCCAGCCACATAAGGAACTAGTCCTCTGACATAAGGACCACACATATCTTCACTATGCTTTCTGTGTTCGGGAGTGATTCAGTCTTTTTTTATTTTTTAATTTTTTTGTCAGTGAAGATTCAGTGGATTGCTTAAGATTACTGGAGACTTTCCCTGACCTCTAAATGTGATCACTGTACTGAGTTGTTTTAGGGTCCAAAGTATTATGTAGCAAGGAATGGATAATGTTTTATAATAAATCCTGAAAAAATAAGTCTATAAATACCCAGTGCACTAATACGAAGGCAGTAAATGTTATTCCTTGTAGCCAGACTATCCGTCCTGACTCCCATGCCAGGAAGAGTCTCAGTCCTGCTTGGCCCACCGAGCTGAAGTTCATCACCCTCTGGGTGGCCGTGATTATGGGTTTTACTTGAGATGAGGCTAATGTCATGGTCAGATCAGAATGTTTCCTCCCGGATCTATGCATTTCCTTTAGGAATGAAGAAACGCTTCTAGAGCTCAAGCCTTGGGAAACAAAATAGTCTCTTTGAAGTGTTTTCTTTCCTTCAGTTTTTGCTTCAGTAATTGTAGAATTGCCTAATAGAGAAGTGAAAGCTTTCTCCTGAGTTTTCTGCAGAAAGGAAGCTTTTGGCTACAGTTTGGAATGAAAAACAATCTTCTCATTTAGGAACTTTCTGTTAAAGTGCCATTCAATATATTAGCTTTGTGACTTTGGGCTGGTCACTTCATTGCTCCAGGCAAGTTTCTCATCTGTAAAGAGTATACGTTCATTCCTCTCTAAGGAGTTTTGAAGCTCTGTAACTATACAGTTCTCAGGTTCACTATCTGCACCCAAATCTAATTGCTGGGCTGGTCTTTACCTTATAACTTTCTTCTGGGCAGGATATATCCATTCTGCTTCGGAGAATAGTTCAGCTTAATGGAAGTGTTCATCTGTCACGTAGGTACAACAGATGTAAATACTTGGACTTGGGTTGCTGCTTTCTTATGCCTTATCTAAGCAAGACCCAACTCCAGACATCCTCTTCCTGTATGTGGGTTGATAGCCAGGTCCAAAGTGAGAATGTTTTATTCCTATGGCCGGGGATCTGGGTAGCCATAACCTGGTTCTAATACTTTGCTGTTCTGAGAGTGATGTTAAAAACCATGGCAGTGAAGATCGAGTGCATATGTCATTATCTCCCATTTGTGGTGATAAGAACCATGATTCTTCCTATTGTATGCTTAGCACTGGAGGAGGTAGTAGAGCCTACAGGCACCAGGAGCAGCCATCTTTTTATCATCTGCAGGCTGGAGGCCAGAGCTGCAATTGTCAGTCTAGAACTAACCTACTTCACTTATTTAATAATTGATCCAGCATATGCCTAATGATTATAAGTATGTATAGGACATTGTATAGAAGACCCAGCTTATGGTCTGGCAAGCTGTTAATTACGCTACAGTACAATAGTTGATAGAGCAGAAATCTCAACAAAACACTGAAAATCCACATACTTTGTGAGGTGGTTCTTACTTGTGTCCTGAATATGCCTTTCCCGTCTACATTATTTAAATTACGTCAACTTGTTAAAATGCAGGGATTTAGTTAACCCTCTTGTCATCCAGTTCCATTACCCTTTCAGCCCAGAGGCGTTAGGATGGATTAAGGACGAATTCTTTTGTTAGTGGCATTGAATTGACGTTCACTGGAGCTGTACTCAAGTGGCATCGTGTGTACACACATTCCCTCTTACTGGGAAGAATCTCAGTTTCATCCATGTATTTTCCTCTCTTCTCATTTCTTTCATTTATTTTCCTTCTCTGTTTTCTCACACAGACGCTTAGTCACCCATATGGCGCTTCTGTGACACATACTCGCCCTCGCCTTATTCCCTCTCTCACACGCTCACTGTCCTGGGCACGGGCACGTCTCTATCACTCATTCTGTTGAAGCCTCTTACACACTGAGTTTCTCCCTCTTAAGCACACATGCTCTTGTTTGTCATTTCCTACAGATGCTCTCGGTCCCTGGAGACACACTGGCTTTCCTTTGTGAGTGCACGGTCTTTCTCCGACCGCCCTGGTCTCACTCGCACACGCCCACATCTGCGGGCACTCTCGCTTCTGCCCTCAGCCCCTCCCACACCTCGGGCTGCTCCCCGGTGATCAGTTTAGGGACAGGAGGCAGGAAGGGTGGAGGAGATACCAGTAAGTCATCTGCCCTCCACCCACTTTTTCGTTAACTTTTTTCTTCCTTTCTGGTAACCAGAGAGCAGACTTGCTGGTAGAATGGTGTGGCTCTTTCCAAGCGTGGCTGTGGTGCCAAGAATGAATGGCGTGAGAAAGCATTTGAGAAACCCTCAGAGTGATGTCATTAGAGGGGAAGGAAGGAAGCATCTCACAGTGCCCAGAGAGAAAAACCTGTCTCACAAAGCAGCTATCCTTCTAAGAATTGTTTCCACTGGGAGTATTTCATTACATGAAAGCACTGTGCGTCTACCAAAAATATTAGAACTCTAAGAGAGACAACACATAAAATAATCAGAAGTTATTATTGAATATTGGTATATATCAGGGATTGGCAAATATTTTGTGTGTTAGAGGCCGGATAGTAAATATATTTTAGGCTTTTAGGCTACAACTACTCAACTGTACTATCCTAGAGTAAAGGAAGCCATAGATAATATAGCATGAATGTATGTGGCTGTGTTCCAATAAAACTTTATTTATAAACACAGGCAGCGGGCCAGATTTGAACCATGGTCTCTAGTTGGTAGACTCCTGATCTATATAAACAACACCATTTTAACTAAATATTTTTATTCACCCCCCCACGCCCCACCCGGGTTTTCTTATCACTTAATTTGAAAATGGCTGGATGGAATTTTCAGCAAAATTGTAAGATTTATTTAGAATTTAGAATTTACTTAGGAGATTTATTTAGAGTTCACATGATAAAAATCATCTTTGTACTCTGTGAAAAATTCTTCTCTGGTGGCTTACAGTCGGGCTAAAAAGATAAGAGATCATTTTCTAAACTAGTGACTGTATTACTCAAAGAGAACAGATAAATAAACAATTCTTTCAAGTATAAACCCCAGCTAGGTTTTTATCAGAATCAGGTTGCTGCTTCTTATGTACGCACCTCTCTGTAGGATGCTCCTGGTGTGTAGGGGGACAAAGTACGATGGGAATGAGCGCTAGGACAGAGAACTGGCATGGTGGGAATGGGAAAGACCTCATTAGTAGGCATGTCTGGGAGGTTTACATCCCCACAAGGGACAGCGGGATGGAGGGTGACATGAGGTACACAGGCTATCAGGATGGCACTGCAAAGAAAGGGCAGCACTAAAAGCCAGGTTTGAGGAGCACCTCAGATACTGCTTGACTCCAATAATCTGTAGTCTGGCTAAGGTTTTTAACTTTTTCTCCTCTGAAAGTATCTTGTTTTTGAGCCAACCAGCTAGAAAGTAGTTGCACATTTGCATCATGCACTTTTTATTAGTTTCTTTTTGCTCTGGAAATGCTATTTAAATTGGCAGCTATTTCTGAATAATAGAATACAGGGAAGATATGTGCATGTTAACATGCATGTTTACACCATATATCGTTACATGAAAGAGAAAAGCAGATTCTGCAGACATCCTTATAGAAAAATCTCACATTTTTTTGTGTATGTCTTGTACATATCTTGTTTAGAAAAAAGTTCATACAAATCTGTACACATTTTCAACATTGATTATTTCCGGGCAGCATGCTACTTCTAAAGCACTATACTTTTCCCTTATCCATTTCTTCCTCTTTCTTCCTCTTTCTCTTTCTCTTCCTCTACATAAGCACATATTAGACTTATAATTCCAAAAGGGCAGTGAAGACATTTTCATTTAGAATATTTTTAAAAAGTTGAACAGTCATGACTTCAGTTCTAGAAGGAGGAGTCATTCATGTATTGAGACTGGGTAGGAGAAAGCCTTCCTCTTATTTACCTTGCCAGGTGTTCTTGGCTCTTTCCATGTGGGTTGTTGGAGTAAAGTCACTTCCAGTTATGATCCACGAATGTGTTTTATTGAGTGGAGGGATAACTTTGTCCCGGTAGTTAGCATTGTCTATGGGTCGACACTTGACCCACATTAAAGAAAAAACAAGATTTTGAAAGCAGTGTTCTTTGCAGTTTGGAGCAAATTAACTTCTCTGAAACCCTATTTCCATATTTCTGTAAGAGAATTAATAAAGCACCTCTCACAAATGTGTGAGGGTTAAGTGAAATATACAGGAAACACCAAGCAGAGCCTGACCTCCGATAGAGGCTTAAAAATGCTGACTTCTTTCTCTTTCTCACATTTTCTTTCTCCTCCAGCAACAGATTTCCCAAATGAGAAGAGGAAGAACTGGGTTATGCTGCTGTCTTTAATAAGTCCCATTGCATATTCCTCCCCAAATCCCAAACCATTTGCTTTCTCTTTCATTCTCTGAGAGGGCAAATAACCAGACGGCAAGCAAATACTGGAGGGAGAAACAAATGGCAGTCCCATTTGTGCTATGAATGGCCAATATAATTTCATTTTAAAATTAAACTCTAGAAACAACATTTGAAATAATCCAATTGCTCTTGATAATATCATTTAAAAAAAACTTGATTCAGGCAGGCTTTATTTTAAACCAGAGATCTGGCTTGCTGAATGTGGTATCATTTCTCCTTATTCCCTAGTTCCCACTGACTCACTAACACTTGCCCTGCCACCTAGTACCTGAAAGACCACCAAAATTTACATAACATCCAGTTTCTTCTATTAATGGAAAGTTGTAATTAAAATGTGTGTATATTTCCTGATTTTCAGTGTTTTACACATCACTGCCTCATGGTGTGAACTGGTATGTCATGCTTCCCTATCAGGAATGTTGGGGTTTTAATTTTAGACAAAAGTATTAATACTGATTATGTTAAAGGGGAAACAGTGTCAGTACCCGCTGTAATCTTTTTTAAAATAATTTTTTATTTTTGTATTAACATATAATGTATTATTAACCCCAAGGGTACAGGTCTGTGAATCACCAGGCTTACACATTTCACAGCACTCACCATAGCACGTACTTCCCCAGTGTCCATAACCCACCCACCCTCTCCCTACCCTCCTCCCCCCGGCAACCCTCAGTTTGTTTTGTGAGATTAAGTCTCTTATGGTTTGTTTCCCTCCCGATCCCATCTTGTTCCATTTATTCCTTTCCTACCCACCAAACCCCCCATGTTGCCTATCAACTTCCTCATATCAGAGAGATCATATGATAATTGTCTTTCTCTGATTGACTTATTTTGATAAGCATAATACCCTCTAGTTCCATGTATGTTGTTGCAAATGGAAGATTTCATTTCTTTTGATGGCTGCATAGTATTCCATTATAGATATATACCACATCTTCTTTATCCATTCATCTGTTGATGGACATCTAGGTTCTTTCCATAGTTTGGCTATTGTGGATATTGCTGCTATAAACATTGGGGTGCATTTGCCCCTTCAGATCACTACATTTGTATCTTTAGGGTAAATACCCAGTAGTGCAATTGCTGGGTCATAGTACCCTCTGTAATCTTGGGTCGTTCTTCCTCTCTAGACACAGGGATACATGTCTTGCCATTGTCGGCTTCCAATGTTTCATTCCAGCAGCATAAAGATATTCCAAACTCCTGAGCACACAATTCTGTCTCATGAATTCTGCTTTTGGCTCACGTTTGCTCCTTTAAAATGTATTTTCTTTCCCTACTAGCTAACTTCTATGTGTTTCTTTAAGACATAATTCAAGTATAAAAATTCTATGAAGCTTTGCCAAACTCTCCTGGATAGATTGAGTCCTTCTTTTTGTGTGTGTTTTTATGTAACTTTTTCATTGAACTCATCAACTTGAACTAAAACTATTTGGGTATCCACACTTGAAAAGGTTCTGTTAGCTCCTAGAGGACAGATTCTTAGTTTTATTCTGTCTCTGAAGTATTTCATAATAATTGAAATACTGTAGATGTCTGCTGATACTTCCTGAATAAATGAATTAATTCATAGGTATGTATTAATTTTCTGTTGCTTCATTACTTCAACATTTGGAGGCTTAAAATAGCAGATATTTATTATCTCTAATAGTTTCTGGGAGTCAGGAATCTAGGAGTGACTTAGCTGGATGGGACTCGCTTAGCATCTCTCCTGAAGTTGCTGGGGCTGCAGTAACTGAGGGTTTGGGTAGGGCTGGGGTATCTACTTCCAAGCCCAACTCACATGGCTGTTGGCAGGACACCTTAGTTAACCTCCACGTGGGCATCTCCATAGGATTACTTATGACATGCCACCTAATTTTCCCCATAGTGAGTGATATGAGAGAGAAAGAGCAATCTAAATGAAGTCATGTTGTCTTCCATAACTTAATTTCAGAAGTGCCATGGCTTTACTTCCTTCTATTCTACTGGACTCACAGATCAACCCTAATATAATGTGGAAGAAAGCTATAGAGGGTCTGGCTATCAGAAGGCAGGGATCATTGGGTCATCTTGGAGGATGGCTACGACAGGGAGCAATATCTTTCACATTCCTAAAATCCTCCTTGAGTAGATAGTTTCTTTTTTTCCTACTTATAGGTCATTTCCAAACATAGAAATCATTCAAAGAGTGAATCAGACAGGGTCTGGGTAAAACATCTGTAATTTCTGGATACTATTTATCTTGTTATTAATGAGAGAGAGATATTATCCTGGGAGAGAGACAAATTTTTTTTGATATTATTGATTCAACAGCCCTGATCAAATTCATTTGTCCACCAACACAGTTTTTATCGGTTCTAAAAGTTCACACTTGATATTTATGCATTTTCCTTCAATTTATACACATGGGGCATATAATCCAAGAATATTTTGAATGGATGCACATTTAAGGATTAGGTTTAAGAAATTGAGTTGACTGTACCCCTGGGGCTAATAATACATTATATGTCAATTAAAAATATATATATATCTTAAGGGGAAAAAAAAGAAATTGAGTTGACTGTTATAAGCAGGAGCAGTACAAGGACTAGACATAACAAAAGGGCGCCTGGGTGGCTCACTTCTTAAGTTTCTGTCTTTGGCTCAGGTCATGATTCCAGCATCCTGGGATCGAGCCCTGCCTCGGGCTCCCTGCTCAGTGGGAAGCCTGCTTTTCCCTCTCCCTCTCCCCCACTTGTATTCCCTCTCTTGCTGTGTCTCTCTCTGTCAAATAAATAAATCTTAAAAAAAACAATTTCCCACTTATATACTCTCATTAACACCCAATTTTTCATTGCATTCCTCACACTTGTCATTATTTTGCAATGTCTTTCTCCCTCTTTAGACAGACAGAGAGTATGCCATAGCAGTTAAGAGTACGAGCATGGGAGTCAGATCTTCTGGGTTTACATTCCAGCTCTGCTATTTTGGCAGGTTACTTAACCTTAAAAAATTAGTCTACAGGAAAACTGAACTGAAAACACACAGAGTTGCTTGTATTTCCTTCTCCCTTTCATTGGTTTCTCCTATTCTTTTTTTTTTTTTTTAATTTGACAGAGAGAGAGATCACAAGTAGGCAGAGAGGCAGGCAGAGAGATAGAGAAGGAAGCAGGCTCCCTGCTGAGGAGAGAGCCCCATGCGGGACTCGATCCCAGAACCCTGAGATCATGACCTGAGCTGAAGGCAGAGGCTTAACCCACTGAGCCACCCAGGCACCCGGTTTCTCCCATTCTTAACACCCTGCATTGGCGTGCTACCTTTTTTTTTTTTTTTTAACAATTAATGATCCCATATTGGTGCATTACTAGTAACTGAAGTCCATAGTTTAATTTAGGGCTCATTCTTTGTGTTGTGCAGTTTTCCAGGTTTTGTCCTTGTGTTATGTAACTACTACAGTACCATACAGAAGAGTGTCACTGTCCTAAAAATCCCTGTGCTCCTCCCGTTCATCCCTCCTGCTCCTCCATTCCTGTGAGACCAATTAATAAGAAAAATAAGATTGGACTTTACCTTTATTTAGTCTTTCTTTAATGTTCTCTCTTTAATTATGTAGATCCTTACTTCTGACCTATATCACTTTCTTTCTCTCTGAAGCTTCTTTTAACATTTATTGCAGAACAAGTCTACTGGCAACACATTTCCTCAATCTTTATTTGTCTAAGTCTTTTTTTTTCTTCCATATCATTTTCGAAGGATAGTTTTCCTGGATATAGAATTCTAGGTTTTTCTTTCAAGACATTTTATTTTTAATTTTCTGCAGGTTGAATATAATATCCTATGTGTAGATTCTTAGGTATTTCCCTTATTTAGTATTCTCTGAGCTAGTTAGATCTGTGGTTTGATGTCATTAATACTGGGAAAATCTCCATGATTATTACATCAAACGTCCCTCCATTTCTTTCTCTTTTTCTTCTCCTTCCAGCATTCCCATTATACACATGTTGTGTCTGTTGTAATTTTATCATTTTTCTTGGGTAATCTGTTGCATTTTTTATTTAATTTTCTTAAAGATTTATTTATTTATTTATTTATTTTTAGATTTTATTTATTTCTTTGACACAGAGAGATCACAAGCAGGCAGAGAGGCAGGCAGAGAGAGAGAGAGAGAGAGAGAGGAGGAAGCAGGCTCCCTGCTGAGCAGAGAGCCCAGTGCGGGGCTTGATCCCAGGACCCTGAGATCATGACCTGAGCTGAAGGCAGAGGCTTAACCCACTGAGCCATCCAGGCGCCCCAAACATTTATTTATTAGAAAACATGTGAACAAGAAATAGGGAAGGAGGGATAGAGAGAAGGAAAGAATCTCAAGCAGATTCCCCACTGAGTACAGAGCCTGACCTGGGGCTCCATCTCCTCACATCCCTGAAATCAAGAGTTTGATGCTTAACACTCTAAGCCACCCAGGAACCCTTGATTTTTAAAATATTGCATTCCCAGGACTTATTTCTCTTGTACTTGGAAGTTTGTATCTTTTGCCACCTCACCCCATGACCCCAATCTCTGGCAACCACCAATCTGTTTTTTGTATCTATGAATTTGATTTTTTAAAATCCACACACAGGGTGCCTGGGTGGCTCAGTGGGTTAGGCCTCTGCCTTTGGCTCAGGTCTTCTGCCCATTTTTTGACATGATTATCTGTTTTTTGTGTGTTAAGTTTGAGGAGTTCTTTATAGATCTTGGAGATCAGCCTTTGTCTGTAGTGTCATTTGTGAATGACTTCTCCCATTCCATGGGTTGCCTTTTTGTTTAGTTGACTATTCCTTTGCTGTGCAGAAGGTTTTGATCTTGATGAAGTCCCAAAAGTTATTTTTCACTTTTGTCTCCCTTGCCTTTGGAGACATATCTTGGAAGAAGTTGTGGCTGATGTCAAAGAGGTTACTGCCTATGTTCTCCTCTAGGATTTTGATGATTCCTGCCTCACATTGAGGTCTTTTATCCATTTAGAGTTTATCTTTGTGTATGGTGTAAGAGAATGGTCAAGTTTCATTCTTCAACACATAGCTGTCCAATTTTCCCAACACCATTTATTGAAGAGACTGTCTCTTTTCCACTGTATATTTTTTCCTGCTGGGCTCTCTACTCTGTTCCACTAGTCTTTTCCACTAGTTTTTGTGCCAGTACCATGCTGTCTTGGTGATCACAAGTTTGTAGTAAAACTTGAAATCAGGCAACGTGATGCCCCAGTTTTTTTTCTTTTTTAAGATTTTATTTTTTTATTTGACAGAGATCACAAGCAGGCAGAGAGGCAGGCAGAGAGAGAGAGAGAGAGAGAGAGGAAGGGAAGCAGGCTTCCTTCCAAGCAGAGAGTCCGACACGGGGCTCAATCCCAGGACTCTGGGATCATGACCTGAGCCAAAGGCAGCGGCTTTAACCCACTGAGCCACCCAGGCGCCCCTGTTTTTCTTTTTCAACATTTCCTTAGGAATTCAGGGTCTCTTCTGGTTCCATACAAATTTTAGGATTGTTTGTTCCAGCTCTTTGAATAATGCCAGTGGAATTTTGATCAGGATGGCACTGAAAGTATAGATTGCTCTAGGCAGTATAGACATTTTAACAATGTTTATTCTTCTGATCCACGAGCATGGAATGGTCTTCCATTTTTTTGTGTTTTCTTCAATTTCTTTCATGAGTGTTCTGTTGTTCCTTGAGTATAGATACTTTACCTCTTTGGTTAGGTTTATTACCAGGTATCTTATGGTTCTTGGTGCTATATTAAATGGTATCGATTCTCTAATTTCCCTTTGTATATTTTCATTGTTAGTGTATAAGCGAATATCATCCTTAGTAGGGAAAAGCTAACAGCCTTCCGTTTGAGATCAGGAACACAACAAGGATGTCCACTCTTGCCACTGTTGTTCAACATAGTACTAGAAGTCCTAGCAACAGCAATCAGAAAACAAAAAGAAATAAAAGGTATTCAAATTGGCAAAGAAGAAGTCAAACTCTCTCTTTGCAGATGACATGATACTTTATATGGAAAACCCAAAAGACTCCATCTCCAAACTACTAGAACTCATACAGCAATTCACTAATTCACTAATAGTAGTGAATTATATTATATATTATATATATTATAATATTGTATATTATAATTATTATAATTAATATAATGTCAGGATATAAAAATAATCATTTTAAACAGTGTGAGCTGATATCTCATTATGGTTTTGATTTGCATTTTCCTAATGATTACTGATGATGAACATCTCTTCATGTACATGTGGGTTATTTATATGCTTTTTTTTGGGAAAAATATATATTCAGATGCCAAGTTTTTAATTAGATTGTTTATTTGTTTCTATTGAGTTGTATGAGTTCATATATATGATATGCTATTAACCCCTTATAGGCTTTATGATTTGTGAATATTTTCTCCCATTCAGTAAGTTGCCTTTTTATTATATTGATAGTTCCTTTGTTATACAGAAGCTTTTTTAGTTTGATGTAGTCCTACTGGGGTTTTTTGTTTGTTTGTTTGCTTTTGTTGCCTTTGTTTTTGGTGTCAAAAAAGCCCAGAAATTATTGCCAAGACGGATATCAAGAAACTTACCTTTGTATTTTCTTTTACTCCTCTGTTCCTTCCTCTTTTTCTTCTCTTTCTGGCATTCCCATCTTGTGCATATTGTACATTTCTAATTGTCCCCATATTTGTGGAGTATTCTGTGTGTCCCCCCTCCTTTTTTATCTTTGCAGTTTTGGGTTTTGTTTTGGTTTGGTTTGGGTTTTTTGTTTGTTTTGCCTCTTGACTTTGGAAGGTTGATATATTTATATATTTTTAAGATCACTGGTTCTTTTCTTGGCTATGCCCAGTCTCATCAGCCCATGAAGTATATTCCTTATCTCTGTTACAGGTCCCCCCCTCTCCCCAGCATGTCCCTTTGATTCTTTGTTAGAATTCCCATCATTCTGCTTACATTACACATCTGTTCTTATATGTTGTCCATCTTTTCTACCAGTGTCCTTAGCTTATTAATCATAGTTATTGTAAATTCCTGGCCTGATCATTCCAAACTTTGTACCATGGTTTTGATGCTTGCTCTGTCTCTTCTGAATGTGTTTTTTGCTTTTAAGCATGCTTTGTAATTTTTTGTTGAAAGCTGGATGTATTTTCTCTGGTAAAAGGAACAGAGATGGATAAGCTTTTAGTATGAGGTCTTACGTGTTTCTGGCTAGGAGTTAATCTGTGTAGCTCTGGTGTCAGAAGCTAACATTTCTCCTGGTGTCATTGTTTTTGTCACCTCTGTTAGCTTTGGGTATTTCTATAGACTCTTTAAACAGGGTCTGAGGCTTGCATTAATTTTAGCTGGAATCCTCTGGTATTGTCCCAGAGCCACAGTGAGGTGATGGGGAAGGTGTGGGGGAGGGGAAGTACTCTATGGTGCTACACTTAGGTCTCAATCTTTGAGTGTGTCTAAGCTGGCTGTTTCCCAACTCAGTTGGTTAGAGGAGACTGGATTTGGATTTTTCCAGGTTGTTTAGGCTTTGGCAATAGCTCCTGTTAGGATATGGTAAGAGAGTTTTCCTTGAGGGCAGCCTCATTTTACGGAGGAGAGAGAATTTTGGTCATATTTCAAAATGGCTTCTTTCCCCTTCTCCTGCTGGAAGTAGGAGAGGATTTTTTTTTTTTTTCCCCAGATTTTCACTGTGAGAACTTGGTAGGGATCCTGGAGGTAAAACTCACAAAAGTGTGGAAGTCACACACCCCGGTGGTTTCTTCCTTAAGCTAGTCTACACTGAGCATCCAACAACCCTCCAATTACAGGTTTATTTTTTTAAAGATTTTATTTATTTATTTGACAGACAGAGATCACAAGTAGGCAGAGAGGCAGGCAGAGAGAGAGGGTGAAGCAGGCTCCCTGCCAAGCAGAGAGCCCAATGCAGGACTTGATCCCAGGACCCTGGGATCATGACCTGAGCCGAAGGCAGAGGCTTAACCCACTGAGCCACCCAGGCACCCCTCTTCCAGTTACAGTTTTAAGTGTTCAAGCTGATACTGGACTCAGCTGTGGAATTTTCTCCTGGGCTTCTGGTCTTCACAAATTGTGATTCTCTGTATCTATATCTTTGTTTTTCCAGTTTTCAGGGCAATAGTTTACCTGATTACCTCAATTATCTGAAGAAGCTAAGAAGAGTTCTTGAGGTTTAGCTTGTTCAACTTTTTTTTTTCCTTGTTAGGAAGACAGCAGAGATGACTTCCAAGCTCCTTACATGTTGGAACCAGAAATGCAATTCCAAATTACTTAAATTTTTGTGCTTTATTTTCCTTATTTATACAATGAGTATAGTTAAATCCACCTTACAGGTTTGATGTGAGGTTTCCATGAGTCAAGGAGTATGTAGAGATTACAAAAGAGCCTGGCATATAGTATATTGCACAATTAGTATTATTATTAAAAGGCACAAAGTCAGGGACCAGGTCTGTCTTATTCATTCTGCTCACCAGTGCCTAGCATAGGGTAGACCATAAATATTTGTTGGCTAAATGGCCTTGAAGACTGACTAAAACTTTGGTAATCTCTAACATACCACATGTTCTCTTTGGCTTTTAGAATCATAGGACTACATTCATGTCTGTGGTCTTTTTACTCCAGATCACAAGCAAATGGGGCTGATGCTACATGTGAAGAGGGAGGGCCATGTAGCTACTTCCCACATCCATTCATTGGAGATGAGGGGCTGGCAGGTGACTAATGAGACTCACACTCTAGTACCATTCTATATTTGACATTATTCCAGGAGAATGCACAATACGGGTCTGAGTCAGCTGTTAACCACTGTGTAGGATGATGGCTTCCATCACCAGCTCCGTATCCCTGTGGCCTCTTGAGTCCTTTTACCTTGCTGGGTCCTTTCTACCACCTACTACGGGAACATCACATCCTTCTTACCTGAAAATCCTGTCTGTCTAGGAAATTATGAACATGACAGGGAACACGTTCAGAATTCCTTATCGAAATGGATTTCACTATGTCCATGTCAATGAGAGCACTTTATTACATAGGTAATGGGATATTCTCAACATTGCAGTACCAAGCAGATGTTTTTGGCTTTACTCCATCTAGTGGTTAAAATCAGAAATATTTCATTTCCCTTCCCATTTTATCCTTGCTTTTGTTCTAATTTCTTTTAAAATTCATTTTCCTTAATCTTAGGTCATCTAGTCTCCTCCAGATCTTCTGCCTTCTATAAGTGCAGAATTGTCTCAGATTGTAGGTCTTGGTTTTACAATTTTTGGCCTTCTGTTAAGCAGAAGATATGAGGGGTGTCTGGGTGGCTCAGTCAGTTTAGCGTCCGACTCTTGGTTTCTGCTCAGGTCATGAGCTCAGAGTCGTGAGATCTAGCCCGGCATAAGTCTCTGTGTTCAGTGCGGAGCCTATTGAAGATTCTCTCCCTCTGCCCATCCCCTGATTCACACACACTCTCTCTCTAAAATAAATAAATCTTAAAAAAAAAAAAACAAACCAGACATGAAACGAGTGGATAAGCACAATTTATGCTTTTTTTAAAAAGATGGATTTTGGCTCTGTCAGTTTCCTTTTAAAACCCCTGTCCATTAAGGTGAGTAGGAAAGGTAGGCTAGAAGAAAAAGAATTAGCATTTATTCATCGTTTTATCCCATTCTCTTAATCCTACTGTTACTTATTCTAGAAAATAGCTGAGATAGTTTACAAAGTCTTACAAACTTGAGGAAGATTTTGTGCAGTAAGTAGAGGAAAAAGAGGAAAAGGAAAAAGGTAAGGGCATAACATGGAAGCTTAGAGAGAAAGGCACTCAGTAAAGACTGACATACTTAATATGAGGGCCACAAATTGCTTAGTGTGTCTGGTCATGACTCCTGACAGCAAAGCCACTGATTTAATAATTATCATCAAATTAAAGAAATCAAATACTCACAAGAAGCACAGCCATTCTTCTCTCTCTCTCTCTTTTTTTAAAGCTTTAATTAATTTTTAAAAATATTTTTATTTATTTGAGAGAGAGACAGAGAGAGTGGGAGAGAAAGCACAAGCAGGGGGAGGGGCAGAAGTGGAAGCAGACACCCCTTGTGCAGGGAGTTGGATGGGGGGCTCTGGCCTGGGACTCTGGGATCATGACCTGAGCCGAAGGCAGATGCTTAACTGACTGAGCCACCCAGGTGCCCCAGCACAAGCATTCTTAAGAGACTAGAAAGGAACATCTGCCCATGTTATCCTAAAGCTTGTCCAGGGTGATATTGTGAATCACGCCTTCAACAACATTCTTCTTTTTTTAAGTTTTTATTGTGTTACGTTAGTCATCATACAGTACATCATTAGTTTTTGATGTCGTGTTCTAAGATTCATTGTTTATGCACCACACCCTGTGCTCCATGCAATCTGTGCCCTCCTTAATCCCCAGCACCAGGCTCCCCCCACCCAGTTTGATTCTCTGAGTCCACAGTCTCCCATGGTTCAACAACATTCTTAACATCAATGCAATCATGGAGGCGTGTTTTATGGACACGTGTTCTATCACGTGTTTTAGGACGTGCCTCACTGCGTCTCCTCAGAGGTTATCACATGAAGATGAAATCCAACTCATGTGGCTTGACAGGAAGTCAGGCTGATAAGGTTCAGACTTACATTTTGTGGCTGGTCTGCTTCCACAGAAGGGCGCATTTCAGAGCAACCAGAGAAATGACTGCGTAGAGTTTATCTGTCCTGAAAATGGCTTCTTCCCACAGCTCTTCCTAGATGTTGGGTGGCAGCGAACGGAGGTCATCGATGGGAACCTAGTGACCAGTAACAACAGTAACAGTGACGTAGCGGTGTCTGCGGTCCTCTCTCCATGAGCACTTTCATGCGAGCCCCCCCCAGGTTTACACCTGCTGGCCCATACCTCTTTGATTACCCTGGCTCTCACATGGGTGTCTCTGCCAACAACTGCCTCACCTTAGCCCCCAACTAATCTTTCAGAATTTGCCTCCGTTCACCCCATTCCCTGTTTACAAAGCGTAAGTGGTTTCCCTATTGCCTGAATACTTAAAAACATAAATCTTACTATTTAAAACCTCTCAAACTCACCATTGCAAACTAACCCACCGCATCTCCCCGCACCA
Source organism: Taxidea taxus jeffersonii (assembly GCA_003697995.1). Classification (NCBI taxonomy): domain Eukaryota; kingdom Metazoa; phylum Chordata; class Mammalia; order Carnivora; family Mustelidae; genus Taxidea; species Taxidea taxus. The sequence goes on from RCUC01068758.1 coordinate 24,431, forward strand.
GTGTTTGGATCATCTGTAGTTATGTGCTCGGGTTGAAAGCGTTTTTGCTTTGCCGTCTTGTTCGTGGCCTCTTCCACGAAAATGTGTCATTTATTCAATCTCGAATTTCAAGTACCACCTGATAGATCTTGCTTATTCCTTCATGCTGTGCATCCTCATGTACTTTGCACCTCTCGTGGACCTCCTCTAAAAATAAGTTTACCTCTTCTTTTTCTATCAAGTGCACTTGGCCTTGCTTCCGGTGTTTCATCCGCACTGGCTTCCCTTCAGTGGGCAGGACACCATGCTCCTTTCTGCCTTTGGAGCCTCTGCCAACGCTCTCCTGATGGGACGCCCTGTCATTGACTCTCATCACACGATGAGAGCTGTCTCAGTTCTCAAGATGTCCCTCTTAGGCCTTCCTTGATAAAGCTCATAAAGTGGGCGTCCTCCTTTCTTCTCCCTTTTTATCTATATGACACATTTTCCAAGGTGTAATTACAGCTGCATTTATTTGTTTGCCTGGTAATTATCTGTCTCCCTTCACTAGATTGTGAACTGTCAAGGGTGGGCTTGTAATAAATCTTCAATCAGTGAACGAGTAACGTATATCATGCATGCTGTTACAGCGAAATATTGAAACTATTTGTTTTTATTGAGCATCACAACTCCTCTGTGCCTGGCATGGTATGGAAAATAGAAGATGATTGATGGGTAAAGATGTTTGTTGAAATCTGTTGAATGTGTGCCTTATTCTCCTTCATGGTCTGTAAGACTTTTGAGGGCAAGGATGGCACTCCTATGCAAAGCTACTTCTCAAAAAATGGTACACGTGACAGTGTTTATTGTTTTTATTAAAACAATGGAGAGAACATTGGATTATGAAAAATGTTTCATTTTTATGTCTTCCAGAAAACCTGTATGTTGAAACTATGATTTTTTTTTTTTTTTTAGATTTTATTTATTTTTTGACAGAGAGAGAGACAGTAAGAACAAGAATACAAGCAGGGGGAGTGAGAGAAGGAGGAGCAGGCCAAGCAGGGAGCCTGATGCGGGGCCCAGTCCCAGGACCCCAGGATCATGAGCTGAGCCGAAGGCAGATGCTAATGACTGAGCCACCCAGGTGCCCCGAAACTATGATATTTTATGATAGATTACTATAGACCGTTGCTATACTCTCCACATGTAATCAAAGAAACACTTTATAATGCAAGTACAATAATAGGCATGTTTATATAACACTGTACATTTTGGGGGGCAATACCTTCAGTTTATAATGTTAGGCCACTCATCCTCATTTTTTTCTAAAAGGAACATTTTGCCGTTTCTACTGCCTCTTTCCAGGATTCAAAGAGTGTTATCTTCACTAGCTATCTCACTGCCACAAAACAGCGTCTACACAAAAAAGGCATGGTTGGGTTATTTTGGTTGTCACAGGGAACAAATGTAAGCATCAGCATTAATTAGTGGACTGGTAAAATGATGTAGTGGGAAGAGTTTTAGCTTCAGTCTATGTCTGAAGTAGCTTTAAGCTGTGGCTTTACAGCAGACGAGTTTGACCCTAAGAAAATCACTGGTCTCTTTTCAGCCACGGGTTCTTTCTCCCTCTTGCTTAGGCTTGCATAAAAAGGGCTTCTTGTATATTCCTTGATACACAGTAAGTGTTCTTTAAGTAGTGTTGCCCTAATAATAAATAAATAGGAAATTTTTAAAATATGAAAACAACCCCCCCCTTTTTTAGTAATTTTCCTAATGATCAGAAACTAGCTGATTTATGTGGCTCAAAAAAATTTCCATTTTCTGTATGTTGATTTCTTGCTGAAGACATAGTTATTTTCTGGTTTGGAATTTTCCTCGAACTTTCTCTGGCAATACTCTATAGGGTAATGGCTGCGTTTGAGGGGAAATAGGGTATTAGACATATATATGTGAAGAGCTGTCAACACCTCTGTTATGTCAAGCGGAATCCATCCTGAGCCCATCCATTGCACATGGAATAATGCTTTATTGGCAAAATGAAAAATCTACTTCATTAAAAAAATAGCTCTTTATGATGTGATGAATTACTCAGAATGGCCTGAAAATGTCAGATGTGTGGTCCCAGCTCCAGTCAAATGAAGTGAGTAATTTTCAGTCACTTGTCCAGCGGTTGAGCCAAGAAGAGAGTAAATATTTATAGGCTTATCCCAGGGTGCTGGCTAACAGTGCCTGGACTTCTTCTAGAGCAAATAAACAAGACTCCCCTACAGTATTTAAACTTGTCCACTCTTTCTCAGCCAACTTCTCTCTTGTCTCCTCACAGTGGTTATACACCACTCATTTCTAACCACATTTTGATTGTCCTGGTGCTAAGTTATACCAAGTATTTTAGAGGGGACGAGAACAGTTTTCCTTTTCTTCTGACCACATGTTTAGATTGTATGAGCCATTGTGTTTACCCCATTTTTTACCCCTTCGTTTGCTTATTCTATCTAAGTAGGTGACCACAATGTTTGCTTTTGCTCATTAAGCTTTTGAACATCATGCAAAGCATCACAACGGAAAAGAATTAAAACAGCATGATGCGTAAACTAATCGAATTTTATCTAGAAATCAAATGTCTAACTTTCAAGAGACTTGAAGTTGAGAGGCAACTGATTTTATGAGGTTCTAAAAACTTTGAGAGTTTAATAACCTGTTTAAGTATTTCATTGATGATGTTTTGTAAAATCCTATCTGTTGCAAGGATTCTCTTAACCACGTGTCTTTTTTTTTTTTAGTTTATATGTGAACCTTCATGACAAATCCTACAATTTTACACCTGAGAGTGATCTTAGAATTTATCCACTTATTCTAAATGCCTCATTTTACAAATAAGGCAACTAATGTCCTGGGAGGTTAGTCGGGGATGTGCCCTAGAACCCAGCAATTATTAGTGATTTTGTGGTATGTTTCCCCAAGATGAGCCTTCTAGCTTTCCTGATAACATTTTAATTATTTCATGAGCATTGTGCTATTTCAAAATAGAAAGAAAAAGAAAACGCTGACTTTATCAAAATATTTTTTAAGCCCCTAAAGATGGTTCTTAATCTTCTTTGGATCATAAACCCCTTTGAAAATCTGCCGAAAACTCTCTCTCAATAGAAAAACTCACACAGACAGTAATTCACACCCCATTTCATGGAATCCATAGACTCTTGAAACCTTAATTTCAGATTCATTCATTTATTTATTAACAAAGATCTACCATAATAATGATGGTCTAATTATATTTCTGTATTTGAATCAATTTAGACATTAAATGCCATTGGAAGAAGTGAGATAGTTACCTGATAAATGATAGCTATTATTATGAGTAACAGTAAAATTAATACACTTTGCAAAAAAACTATTTTTGATTTATATGACCACAAGGTCAGAAATAATGCAACTATTTCTTGTCAATTTCAACTCACAAGTAAACAGGTTTTGTTCAACACGATGGGATGTTTTACAAACAACAGATCCTAGAAATTCCCTAACATACATCTAGAAAATACAACAATACATGCTGTTGTTCCACATTCAGGAATGGAAAGGGAGCTATACACCATAGCAGTGTGTGTATCTGATATACAATGGCCAGATTATAAGGGGACTTCTTCTGGGGTGGGAGGCTGGCCTGAATCTTACCCAGTGGGGCTAGTCTTCATCTCTCCAAGATTCATGTTACAGATCTCAGCCATCGCACTGTCAGGGCAGCCTCAGGAAAGACATTCACACTTGCTCACACTTGAAGACATAAAGAGACAGTTTAGGTTAGAAGGATACTCTATTAGCAGCTTCTAATCCAGGCTCTCCTAACCAATGCTAAACAAGACAGAAAAACAAGCATAGGGGAAGATGGAATCTGGGTGGAATTTTAAAATGCCTAACTTAAGAAAGGCGGATTCCGATGTTATTCTACCAAACAGAGCAAGACTGCTCGCCTGAAATGAGGTCAGAAAACATTTCATACTTCCCAGTTTACTGTAAACAAACCTAAGTAAACTGGAAAACTGTATTTTACAAAGGTACTGCTCTTGAAGTCAGGGCTGTGCTCCCCAGGGACTTTTCTGCACCCACTCAGAGGCCAACTCTGGAAATGAAGAGGCAGGAAGAAGGGAGAAGAGGCAGTGATGTGTTATTGCCCTAGAGGAGAACTCCTCCCAAGAGAAGCACATCTTTACAATCAATGCACAAAATGTGGAGGAAAAGGTGGTCTGATGGGCCTATTTGCTGAGGATTATGGTCATCAAGAATGAAGTTTACTCTAAAGCCACCAGGCAGTGAGTTAGGAGACATAGTCTCAAGCTACCTTCCCTCCATAAATAAGAAATATGGACTCAGCTAGAGTCAACATGGTAGAACAAGCAAGTATAATCTAGGCAGGTGTTGGGTTCTGTCATTCTAGGATAAAGTTTTTTTTTTTTAAAAAAAGGATGATTGTGATAAAATACTGCAGAAAAAGGGAATAGAACCATCAGCATCTTTAAAAAAAATCTGAATAAGAGTGGACTTCTGAATGTGATTTATTCCAGGTCCAGAAAAAAATGACTGAAGACTGTGGAATAGTTTGGCAAGAGATAGGAAGACAGCCTGCATGTAACAGAGGCAGTAAATCATAAGGAGAAAGTGATTTGAAATAAACAAATGCTAGATAAGATTAAAAAATAGAGTAGGTGAGAGAAAAGAGGTAAGAAACTAAAGATCCAATACTGGATTATAATTCACACTAGAGAAATAAAGATAGAAATGAGACTCCCGAAAGTCAAGTCAATGATGTGGAGGACAACCTTTTCCCCTTCTAGGAGGCAGAGGAAAATAAAATGTATGACAATGATGGGAGAGAAGATGCCATGAAGCAGAGAACAGGGAGAGAACCTGGGATTCTGCATATTCCTGAGGAAAACACACAAAAAAAATTATAAGCAATACTCAAAAATATATTTGAAGAAAACATCTGACCTGATTGAAAACGTATATATGGAGATGAATGCTGATATTTTTAGGAAAAAAAATAAATGATAAGAGAAACACACTAGACAAATGGAAGCATATTGTGTGGAAATAATAATGACCAAATAATGACAAGTATTCAAGTAGAATAAAAAGTTCCCTTTGAAGAGTGCATGCATCAGAGTAATCTCTAAATTTTCCATGCCATGGAGGGATTTATACATGTTTCATTAAAAGTGCTGTGATTCAGAATTTCGTTACAAACCAAGCTGACTTTTATGCGGGACAGTACCAGAAATCCATTCTCAAGTATCTTACCAGTATATTTGAAGAATACTTGAAGATGAAAAGACGTTAACGTAGAGAATAGATAGTTTAAAGGATTTTGAAGTATGTGTTGAAAACAATGAAGTCTAAATGAGTACTGTATATTTAGATGCAAATCAAAATTTTATCCCAAGTATTTTTGAAAGAAAATGTCTTATTAAAATAATACTTAAATAATATTAAAAATAAAATATTAAAAATTAAAATAATTAAAAAACAATTTGCCCTCAGGATTGTTATGAATAGAATCTGTGCACAATCTTTGTTGCAAAAGGAAACAGGAAGAAAGCATAAAAAAACCAAAATGTTAACTGTTAAATCACATGTATTCATGATATGGTATTGAGTGGAAGAAGCAAGGCAGAAATCTAGACACACACTATGAACTCAATTTCATTTAAAAATTGTGTACACACCTATATACCCAAATGTAGACCCAGATACTTAAATGGTGAAATTACAGATTGTTTTTAGTTTCTTCATATGTATGTTTTTCCACATGTATTACTTTTAGATCAGTAAAACAGAAAGAAGTGTTGAAGAAAATTGGTAAAAAGGATTATCAAGGAATTGACTGAGGTAAAGAAACAGGATCTTCAGCCTGTTCTGGCTCTTCATTCTCAGACAAGAACCAGAAAATTACCTTATATTTCACATTTTACCGTCTGTTGCAGTGTGTTTGAATCACAGAGTGCATGTATCAGTGGTTGATTTCTTCTGGATTCTTAGTTATAAATGGTTAAAAATTCACTTTCAAAATGTTATTCGTTATTTTGCAACACAAAATTTTTAAACCAGTTGATGATTTATTAAATGTGTTTAGTTGTTCCCAGGGCGCCTGGGTGGCTCAGTGGGTTAAAGCCTCTGCCTTCAGCTCAGGTCATGATCTCAGGGTCCTGGGATCGAGTCCCGCATCGGGCTCTCTGCTCAGCGGGGAGCCTGCTTCCTCCTCTCTCTGTGCCTGCCTCTCTGCCTACTTGTGATCTCTGTCTGTCAAATAAATAAATAAAATATTAAAAAAAAACAATAAAAATAAAATAAATGTGTTTAGTTGTTCCCAACAAACAAACAAACAAACAACAAATAAAACTAAGTCTGTTTTATTGCATTTTTTTTTTCCCATTAAGTCCACTGCTTTAGGATTTCTGTGGGCCTCTGTTTTTTTGTTTTAAATATCATGCCTTGGCAAAAACATTAGATGCTTTTGAGGAATATTGAGGCTATTGTCAGCAATAATCTTTCTCAGGGGTTCCATGGTCAATACACTTTGCCTTCAGATGGAGATTGTTGTGGTATTTGAGGTTCCATTCAGTCTCTCCAATTCAAAGAACCTACTGGTGATAATGTGACATTTTTCCCCCACATAAACAGATCCATGCTGATGGGGCATTGTGGTTTCATTGGCTTGTAGGCAACTCAGTATTTGCGCTCACTGGAAACAATTGGCTGTTTAAAGATAAGTCGGGCAATTCTCAGACACAATGTAAGCCATGAGAATATGCTCAGATTCCTGGTTTGCATTTTCCAGACCTTTGGGCTAAGGTTGGATGTGTGTTACCTAATTTCTTTGCATGTGGCATAACAATTTTCATACCGTTTTAAGAATAACTCTTCTCGGGACGCCTGGGTGGCTCAGTTGGTTAAGCAGCTGCCTTCGGCTCAGGTCATGATCCCAGCGTCCTGGGATCGAGTCCCACATCGGGCTCCTTGCTCGGCAGGGAGCCTGCTTCTCCCTCTGCCTGTGCTTGCTTGCTCTCTCTCCCTCTCTCTGTCAAATAAATAAATAAAATCTTTAAAAAAAAAAAGAATAACTCTTCTCATCAGATTTAAAAGTTAACAACACTAAAGATTGACTTGTCCAGTTCCTCTACTTTGTTTCTTAGAACTAATATATCTTGTACATTGAAGCCACCATTCTCTAGTTATCGAGAAAAAAAAAGTGATAAAAACATCTGTGTTAGCTTATTCACGGAATCTAAAAACAACAACAACAATGAACAAGCTTGTAAAATCATAGAGTAGAATGGTGGTTACCCAGGGCTAGGGGCAATGGGAATTGACAAGATTTTGTTTAAGGGTACAAACTTACAACTGGGAGATAAATTAGTTCTGGAGATCTAATGTGCAACATAGTGATTATACTCGCCAATACTGTAGTATAAACCTCAAAGCTGCTAAGAGACTAAGTCATAATTTTGTAACACAAAAATAAATGATAAATATGTGATATGATAAAAGCATAAACCAACATATCGTACGCCTTGAACTTCCACGCTGTTATATGTCAACTATATCTCAATTTTTAAATATCTGTGAAAAAAGAATCTGTGTTAGTATTTGCATTTTTAGCATCCATGCCGCCAAAGAATAACCAACGTTTTCTGTTTGCGATGAGAGAGAATGTTGAAATGTGTGTGGAGCTATTAACCTTGCATGTACCCTTAGTCCCATCATCCCACTTTCAACCATGATAGCACGTTCACAGGATGCTGATTCCACTGCAGGCGGAAGGGAAGGCGATGATAAATCCCTTAAAGGGAAGCCCTTATCTATCAGTGGGTATGTTAGTGTTGCCAGAATAATGCCACATAACGTGTATCCCCACAATCAGTATCTTAACAATCATAATAACTCATTCTCAAGATGTGCTGGTGGGCTAGGGTGACTTTGCTGCTTGTGGTTGAGCTCATTCCTGTGGGCAGCTTGCATTTCTTGATCTAGCCAGACAGTTCTTCTTTTTACTGCAGGTCTGTGGGTTGACCAGGAAGTTCAGCTCCACAGGCTTCTCCTCCTCCTTGGAGCAGCAAGCCAACCAGGCGAGTTCTTCTGGTGGTATGGCAGAGGATGGAGAGGGCTTGTGGAGCCACGACCGTGCATCTAAAGCCTCTGCCTGCATCATGCCTGCTCTATCCCAACAGCCAAAGGAAGTCACAAGACCGAACACAAGGCCAGATGGAAGGAAGCACCCTTCTCCTAAAGTGGTGAGAAGCAGAGGAACTTTCCGAACAAGAATCAAATCTAACACACTCTGGTAGGTTCAAACGCTGGTTGGAAAAAACCTGCTTCTGGCCATGATGAAGTAGCTTCAGGTGGACTAAGGTTCTCATTGGGAACCACCATAAAAGCTGGACACACTACAAAACAACCACTTGAAGACATCAGAAAGCAACGGAGGCAGCCGGAACTTGAGAGACCAAAACCCGAGACAAGAGCAGCGCAGGGAACTGAGCACCACATCACCTTCTCTTTTTCTGTTCAGAACATGTGCTCATTTGCTGGAGTGAAGTAGAGGCCACATGGGCATGGGGCTTACAACGGTGTCCCTTGGCTGGAGAGCTAGAGAACAAAGACCAGTGCTTCCAAGGCATCCCCTACTTATCAAAATCAGACCACAGAGAGAAGAAAATAGGACTTCAGAGACTTGAGCCTGACATTCTATGTGAGGTTTTTCATCAAGTCTTTTGTTGGTACTCAACATATAGCTAGGTGGGGCAAGTGATTCTTGGAAGGTAAAGAGCCAGCAAGAGATTTTGTCAGTCTTGTAATGCTGCACATACAGAGGTAGCAATCTAGGGTATGCTGTGGAGGAGGAGGCCGAGGAAATACTCAGCATCTTCAGTTGAGTCCTCTGGAAGAGGACTAGAAAATGCATAAATCTTTGCAAATTAGGCAATGCATTTCTAAGTGACACATGGGTTGGAGATGACATCAGCATAGGAATTAGAATATTAGTAAATAAGAAAATATTTTGAAATGGATGACAATGAAAAATAATATATACCTTGTGGGATTCTGCTACTAAAGTGTGGCCTGGAGGGAGATAAGAGGACATATGCTACAACAGAAAGAAAAAAAAAAATACTGAAAGGAATTGATCTAAGTATTCATCAAATCAGCTAGGGAAAAGACATCAAGTTAAATCCAAAGAAGGAATAAGAAACAGAATAATAAAGAAAATGGCAGATATCTGTGAAACTGCAAACATAATATAGAGAAAATCCGTAAATGCACAAGTTGGTGCTTTGTAAAACCTAAGATCAATAAATGACTAGGAAGATTGATATCATAAAGAGAGAAAACACAAATTACCAGCATAACCATTTCCCATAGATAATAAAGAAGTTTAAAAAAAGGATATAAAGAGCAGCTTCTGTCAAAACTAGGTTATGGCCAAATGGACAAAATTCTTTAAACCTAAAGGACAACTTAGTAAAACCAAAATAAGAAAAATCAGAAAATGTGAAAAATGCAATGAATGAAATAATGAAAAAATTGAATCTGTGATCATAAACCTTCCCTCCCCCACACGCCTCTGCACACACACACACACACACACCCACACCCCAAAGCAAAGCAAAACCCCAAACAAAAAACTCCAGGGTCAGACATCCTCACTGGTAAACCCTGTAACATTTAAGGAAGAGATAAGGGCAGTGCTTCAGAAACTCCTCCAGAACTTAGAAAATGTGGGAACACTTCCAAACTCACTTTCTGAGACCGGTGTAACCTGACTACCAAAACCCGAAAGAGGTAGTATAAGAAAGGAAAGAGAACATACATAAAAGTATCTTCCACAAAGTAGTAGTAAGTCTATTCTAGCAATGGGCCAACTGGGTGATAGATAATGACCACTGTGGGTTGAGTTCAGGAGTGCAAAGGTGTTAGATATCCAGAAAATAATGTAACTCGCCTCATTAATAGGATTAAGGAGAAAAAAATAACATCATCTCAATAGAGTCAATAAAGCATTTGATACATTTAATGTCTCTTATCAAACCTGGAATAAAACTGAAGATGAATGAAGTTTTTACATGGAAAATGATAAAATATTTATGAGAGAAATTTTAAAATAGCAAAGTACAGAGAGAGATAAATCATTGCATATTGCAAAACTATAATTTGAGCCCAAAGTGATTTATAAACCGAATACATCTATGCAAAATTCCTGCACGTATTTTTGCTTGTATGGCAAAATGAGAAACTGACTTTAAATTTCATAGTAAAATGGAAATGGCAAAGAGAGTTAAGTCATTGTTGAATAAAACAAAACAAAACAAAACAACCCACAAAGGACTTGTACCAACAGATATCAAGAATGATTTTAGGGATGTCTGGGTGGCTCAGTTGGTTAAGCGACTGCCTTCGGCTCAGGTCATGATCCCAGCATCCTGCATCGGGCTCCTTGCTCACAGGGGAGCCTGCTTCTCCCTCTGCCTCTGCCTGCCTCTCTGTCTGCCTGTGCTCGGTCTCTCTCTCTCTCTCTCTCTGACAAATAAATAAATAAAATCTTAAAAAAAAAAAAGAATGACTTTAAAGCTATAGTAATTAAAACAGTATGGTGTTGGTACAAGTATGAATAAAAAGATCAGTGTAAATGTAAAAAGATACCAGAAATAGATCTTCTTATAGGAAGTCATTTAATTTACAGAAAGTGGGTCTACAGTACTATGGGATTGTACCCCAAAAACTAAGCTGTTTGCAAGAATTATAGGAATTGTCTTTTATCAATAAACACATCACTTCCTTTTGAAATCAAAAGCATCATTGGTCAATACCTGAAAAAGCAAAAAGCAGCTCCCAGCTCTGTTGTGGTTTTGAAAAATAACTGTAGGACACTGAGTGTCCTCAATGCATAGCACTTGTGTATTCCATAAATTAGATGAGGTAAGGAGGCTTCTCCCTAACATACAAGAACATTCAGAGCTAAGATGATGCCCATTATTATTTGGGGTGAAACAAAATGGCAAAAAGTCTCCATTCTGGTAGCCCAGACGCTTCAAATTCAGATCAAGTGCCTTGCACTTGGGTGATAAATACCTCTTACAATAGACTGAAATTTTCACAACTTCCAGTCTATTATAATTTTTAGCTAGTATGAGAAGAAAAGAGTGGGAAATACCTTGTTGGCAGGCAGAACAGGAATCCGACTTAGTCTGAAGGCCATGCTTTCTTGAATTTCCAGCCAAACAAAGCAAGGTTTTGGGTGTGTGTGTGTGTGTGTTTTGCAAGTCATATCAAATATCAACTCTCCAGACCTACCATGCTACCCTATAATTAGCCTTTGTCCTTGGTTTTAACTCAACAAAGTGTCAAGGAAACAAATACAACTCTTTCAGTATTGGCTTTAACGTGAAATCTGGGCCCATAACATGCAATTCTCACTTAAATTTCTGTTATGTGGCTGTTCTGAATCTATTCACCAACCTGCAAGTGGTAAATATTCAGACCCAGTTTCCTCTCTTGTGTCAAACAGCCCCATTTGGCCAGGGTAAAGAAGGAGGGAGGGTAGGATCATCCCCTGGTATTTCCACTTGACATTGCAGTTTAGTTATTTGGGGTAAAGAAACTTGGAGAACTGGACTGCTGATGTTGAATTGGATACACAGATTCTATTAGGGGGTTTCTCTCTGCTTTTCATTAAGGAGCCCACTCCATCAGGAGGAACTCTTAATAAGAGAGATGAGTCTTCAACCATTTTGTATTTTCAAGGCTTTGGAGACTGATGTCAGCCCAGGCACATTGGTTCCTCTGGAGCTCCAAAGTCAGGTCCACTCCTTGCTGTACCAAGATTTTGAATGATTTATGTGTTCTGGCTTTAAATATCCTAGCAGAAAAAATGAAAAGTGATGCTTAGTATTAAATCAGTTACAAACCAAGTGGTTCTTAAGGCTTCTGCTGCTTTGCCATGAAATTTGCATCTAGGAAACGAGATCTATGCTCTAGGAACCACATATGTTTCCTATTTGCCAAATAAAGTTTCAGTACCTTTGCCTCCTGCTCACCCATTTCCCATCTGTGATGTGCATCTCTTTTTCCCTGGACGACAGTCATTGTGCTCTGCCCTTTCAGATGATAATCTTAGAGTGACTGGAATTCATTGACTTCAGCAGGGCTCTTTTTTCCCCCTGCTTCTGGAATGTGACCAGACAAGGAGACCACTCGCACAGCAAACTATGATTGAGACAATATTATTTTAGAGTCTGGGAGACTGGGTTTCGTGCCATAGAAGGTAACTATCTTAGGTAAAAGACACAAGACCAATGCAGTCATGCAGTGTCTCTCAAAGATCTTAATGACTGGAACAAAGGCCCCCAAGAAGAGAGAAGAAAAATGTGCCCATGCCTAAGTGCCAGTTTGCATTGAAGAACATTCTCCTCTCTCAGAATGCCATCGTCTTCTCTTGCTTTAGTTCCTAGTTTTTCTCAGAGGCAGGATGGGCAGGAATGATCCACCACTAATAAATCTGTGGGACACAGACAGCTCATCAATGTCCCTCACTCATAACCTTGACCGACCCTACCTTCTCAAACATTTGCAAAACTTATTTAAGTAATGAGATTGCTCAACAGGAGATATTCGTCTATTATATATGCAAAAGAATTATATTGGCAGTGAAATTTCATGAAATGAATGCAAAATTACGTATAAGTGCATATGTTTCTATTTTTGGAGGGAGGTTGCGTAGCTTTCTTCAGATTCTCAGGGCAATCCAATGCTCCCAAAAGATTAACAGCTACCGTAATTGGAATTGTTGCTTTCTGCAAACATTCCCAGTCTCTGGGTTTTATACCAAGTATTGAACTTTTAGATCCCTGTCACCCAAGCTACTGTCATTT
>RCUC01068759.1:0-28644 GCA_003697995.1 Taxidea taxus jeffersonii
TGTGCAGCATGCCTGGTACCATGCTCAGGCCTGTGCCTACCAAGAAAACTGCAGTAGACCACAGAGTGCAGCGAGGGCCAGAAGTCCCTCCCCCACCCTTGCCCCTAGTCCTGATAGAGTATGACAGCCTGCGGTGGAAATCTGAACTCTGAGTGGAGGGTCAGGACTTCAGAGAGCTGCTGAATTCAGAGGGTGGGCCTCCTAGGCAGCAGGAAGGGCATGGGGAAGGCTAATATTTGATGTGTGGTTGGGAGGGTAGGTTGACTGATGCCCAGATAGGGCAGCTGACCTATTCATGTGTGGAATGCTCTTCTACCTCATACTGGCCTGGCTTCCTCCCTTCATTCCTCTGGGACCGTATCCCAAAGTCCCCTGCTTGGAGGTCCGTTCTGGCCACTCTAATATTTCAGTCATCGCTTCTCTAGCACTTCATAACCTTCTTCCCCACTTAATTTTTACCTTGATTTTTAGCACCATGAATTTGACTTCTCTTGTCTGTCCACCATCTAGAAATCGAAATCCTCGCGGGCAGGTGTTTGTGCCTGTGTTGTTCCCTGGTGCGTCTCCAGCACCTGGAGTCGGGCTGGGCATATCAGAAGTGCTCAGTAAACATGTGGAATGATGAATGGGGCTGGAAAGGAAACTATGGCAAGATTATAAGGGGCCTTACATGCTGCGCTCACATGTTTGGATGTTTTTCTTCAAACAGTGAGAAATTTTAATTCATCTACATAATTCACTCTCATCTAAAAACCAACTGTTTTTTAGGGAATGTGACACCCAATTTAGTGACCACAACAGAGACAAATAGAAGAAAATGTATTCTTCTACAGTTTTCTGGTTTTCCCTGAAGTGGTTAAGTAGAGCTTGTCGATTCAAACACTTGGAATACACATTCTTTGTGGCTTCATAAGTTATCTCTGGGTTACTTTGATGGCAATTTGTTTTACATTGTCACATGTTTGCTTTCTCCCTGCCCAGGTTCTGTGGTGGACTAATTAAGGACATAAAGAGGAAAGCACCATTTTTCGCCAGTGATTTTTATGATGCTTTAAATATTCAGGCGCTTTCAGCAATTCTCTTCATTTATCTGGCAACTGTAACTAATGCTATCACTTTTGGAGGACTGCTTGGGGATGCCACTGACAACATGCAGGTGGGTTTGGTTTGGGGGAAGACACAAATAGTACAGCCCAGATTGCCTTCCTCACCCCTCCAGCTCAGCGAGAAGCAGATGGCCTTTCAGTTACTCAGCGTGATTTTCTTTCTTTTGCTGGATGCTGCATTTTACTTTGCTTCTGGCCTGCTGCTATATTTCCAGCATTTTAGTAATTACAAAAATAGCTCGATGAAATCTGGCTTGAGTCACAAGGGGGGAGAAGAAGGAAAGGAAATGAGGATATACAATTCTGTTTGGGCAAAAGCGTCTCAGCTGCTTTAATTTTGTGCAGGGCACCAGGTTTAGATCTCCTACTACCTTGAGTGCACAGACCATATTCTGTTGAACTTGATGAACACACTCTTTCTGGGAATGCGTGATTAGCTTCATTTTACACATGAGCGAACAGTCATCAAAAAATTGAGTGATTTGCTTGCGACTGAATTTGCATATCTATCAGTAGAGCTCCGCTTTAAGGAATGGAAGTTAAGAGTTGTTTCTCCTGTTCTTGAATCTGCCTGCCATTAAGCTGTGAAGACCCTGGCTTGACTTATTTTGTACAAAGCACAGTTTGTTGGTTACCCTGCGGGTGCCATTTGCCTTCCTTTTATGTCCGTAACAGCTACAGTTTTTGTGGTAGAAAAGATATATTGGATGTCCTCTATGAATCAGGAAAATATGTACAAAGCTAAGAAAAAAATAAGCATTGTGCTAGGTGCTGAATACGGAGTAGTAGTGAAGCTGGTATTTTGTTTTTCTAAGGTCTGTTTATTTGAGAGAGAGTGAGAGAGAGAGAGCTTGAATATTCAGGCAAGCATGAGTGCGGGAGGGGCAGAGAATTTTCAAGCAGATTCCTTGTCCAGCATGGAGCCCCACGACCCATGAGATCATGACCTGAGCCTAAACCAAGAGTCAGACACTTCACTGACTGAACCACCCAGGTGCTCCTGAAGCTGATATTCTTATGAAAAGAAGCAGATTCAAGCCCTTTCCAAACCCCCATCCTCCTGCTTGAGTGCTTATTACTGATTAACCTTTATGACATTCATCAGTGCTGCCAGCCAGCTTATTAGAAAAAAAAAATACAGCTGTTTCCAAAAGATTGCTTTTCTTCTACCTTTGTTTTCTTTTCTGTGCATCTTCATTCTTTAGATTCTGCTGAAACACAAAAATGTGATGGAGAGGACATAGCACATCTATGTTGACCCAACTGACAAGGGGGAAGTCACTTTAAACCATTGTATGTAGTCAGTGAAGAACATTTTTATCTCTTAGCCCTTATCTGCTATTACATAGCACATTGATCCAAAACTTAGAGGCCTGAAACAGCCACTTTATTCTTCTCTCAGGTTTCGGGGGTTGGTTGGTGGACTCATCTGGGGTGGTTCCCTCTTTGGGCCTCATACATTTGTAGTGCAGTGCAGCTGAGGTTAGAGTCACCCAAAGGCTTCTTAGTCACACATCTGGTGCTTAGATTGGGGTGTCTGGAAAAGCTGGGGACTAAGGACTCTGACCATGACGTTTCCACGTGGCTAGCATGGCTTTCTCACAGCTGGGGATGGTGGTGACCCTTGAGAGCTCATGCCCTATTGGAAGAGGCCTCTCAGCTTTGCTTGTTCCCATGTGAATATGTGCTCAATATGATTTCACTTTCTGATTTTCAAAAAGAGGCTGAAAGCTCAAATCTTCTTATGTGAAATCTAGTGATTTTTAAATATTTGGAGCTAATTAACATTTAAAAAATAACATTGCACTGGCCAGGAAACACTTATGTGTTATGTCCCCAGGAGACACCTGCCGTGTGGGGAATAGAAACCAAGCATGATAGGACACAAAGATGAAATACACTGATAGGGTGTTTTCCCCTTATTCCTAAGATAAGAATGAATAAATTAAACTGTAATGGTGATGTCAGTAATAGTATTTTTATAAGTCTGCTCTGTATCCAGATTGTGCAGTTTTCTTCCTCCAAGTGATGATAGCATAATGATAACTAAATCAGATTTTTCAAGAAAACAAGTGGAGAAGAGAGACTGAGGAAGCACTGTGAGGCCAGTGCGAAGAATGTAAGACAGGCAGCCACGTTAGGAAAATGAAAGAAAGCTGTGATTTTGAGAGAGTGGCAAGCTAAGTTCTTTCTGTCTTTCAGAATATATGGAGACTTTCTTTGTGCAGATAATTTTTCAACATGTAGCTTTCCGTGAATGTTCTTTTCATTGAGATGGAGAAATTACAACACTTCCTATATGTTAATGTATTGGCTTTTTTTTTTTTTAAGATTTTTATTTATTTATTTGACAGACAGAGATCACAAGTAGGCAGAGAGAGAAGAAGGGAGACACTCTCCCCATTAAGCAGAGAGCCCGATTCGGGGCTCAATCCCAGGACCCTGGGATCATGACCTGGGCTGAAGGCAGAAGCTTTAACCCACTGAGCCACCCAGGTACCCCAGTGTATTGGCTTTTTAAACTGAATTAAACCCCTTTCCAGCTTCATAAGATGTAGCTTTAAAACGCCGCATCTGAGATGAGGAAGAAAGCTGTTAAAGTCTATTGTTGATCTCTCTGCGATGAATTAATTTCCATATGTGCAAGTTTGGGAGAAAGTAAAGGATTCTGTTGTATAACATATGCAGTTATTGTGGATATCTCCTCCGTGAGGAATGTCATGGGAAGGGCCTTGCTAGTGGAGTAAGCAGTTTTCTGAGTTCTGCAGCCTTTAGGAGAAACATAAATGCTTTTAGCGCATCAGAATTCTAGGTTGTCTGCTCTAAGGACCTTTGTTGGGTGTCACTCCTAGGAGTTGACTTAATTCAAAGAATCAACTTCTAACCTAGGAAGATATTTGCCAGATATTTTCTGCCCATTTTATTGATAGATTTTATAACCCCTATTGATAATTTCACTGAAACTGTGAACTCAGTGTTTTAAGTCTTTGGGAATATTGAAGTGCATGTTTTTCTCTCACTTCCTGTCTTTTTCTTTGAAGAATATATTGGTCAAGTACTGCAGTTAGGCACTTGTAGAAGTCACAGTGGGTGGAAGAAACACCAAAAAAGGAGGATAGGAAATTAATGATCGTTAATATACATTTGTTGAACTGAATTGTCTATTATCTCTTTCTTTTAGAGAAACTAGTGCTATTAGTGAGTGGATGCATAGAGCAAACCCTGGATTTATAGATCTAAAATAATCTGTGTAACTAGAACTTACTAGCTAGTTCCCACACTTCCCCTCCCCAACGCAATCATTTTACAGTGATTTCACATATTCCAGTATTTTTTTAATTTTTAAAATTTTTTTGTAAACATATAATGTAACCCCACCACCCTCTCCCGACACCCCCCTGCCCCCCCTCAGTTTGTTTTATGACATTAAGAGTCTCTTTTCGTTTGTCTCCCTCCCGATCCCATCTTGTTTTATTTATTCTTTCCCTACCCCCTGAACCCCCACCGTTGCATCTCCACTTCCTCATATCATATCCTCATATCCCAGTATTTTAATAGGAAACATTTTACCTGTAGTCATTGTTCTAGATTTTCTTGCAGTGGTCGATGACTCAGATTGAGATTTTTATTGGTTTTATTTATTTTAGGGACTAGAGAGTAAGGTGACTTAATGTGTTGAAAAGCATCTCAGTACCAAAGGAGCAGGTCCTTGAGTATACAGAAGTTTTGATGCTCTAGCAGTAGAAATCTTGACATGGCATCAGGACAACAAAATATTGTGTGGATTTGGTGCTAAGTCTCAGATCATTTCCCAGGTGCGTGGCAGAGGCTGATTTATTTCTTTGCAAATATTTATTGAGTGTCTACTGTGTGACAGACACTCTTTTAAGTGCTGGGGATACAGATAAGTGATCACAATAGATAAGAACCCCTATTCTGATGGTATTTACAGCCTAGGGTGTTGATAAGGCATTCTTTTTCTCTGTCCCCAAGAGATACCAATAGTGGAATGTAGTGGGCTTATTTAGGGGGTAAAGTCCTCTGGGTCTATTTGCTTTTTGAAACACTAGATCAAGACTAAGCAGAACATTGGCATAGCCTGAAGTAATCTTCAGTTATATCACATGCCTTTATAATGTGGCAGCGGGTTATTCTGAAAAGCCCAAGTAGCTCAAATGAGTCAACCAAGAATAGTGTCCTTGCTTTTAAAGGCAGACAGCTCAGAGATGGTTCACAAATAGGGCCTTTATTGTCAGGCTACAAATAGACATGGGTGCTGGTGCAAACATGTTGTGGAAACATAGATGAGTCACTGCACTGTTGTTGTTTAAGCAAAGTCTTCTGCCAGCTTCTGTGCAGGAGGTCTTGCCTGCTCGAAGACAGAAATTTACATTTAAGCATTTCTTTCAGAGCTGAAATCTATATATGTAATATTAATTATAACAAACATTAATCATAATAAAATAGACATATGTTTCATATTCCCACATACGCACTCGTGTGTGTATCTATTCCCACATCATTAGAAGCAGATCTTGGGAGCCATATGGATCATTCCCATGGACCCAAGTTGAAATGGAGCAGTAGAAGCAACAGTGGCTTCCATTATAATCAATTGTTAATGGCCTCCTAGATGATTGTACAAGTTTCCCAACTTGGCACACTCGTTGGGCCCATCAGGCTGCTCTGAGAGGACTCTAAGGCTTTCAGAGGGGGTGTTCTTGGATTCCTTGGTATAGACAGTAAAATTTAGCTTGGGCCTCTGGTGTGACTCAACCACTTGGCCAAGAGTTGACCTTAGATTTATCTAGGATCCAGCCCTGGCTTGTGCCTATTTCCTGTTCCTGTGGTTCAACAACAAAGGATTAGAACATGTGGTTTCTGAGGTCCAGGAAATATGCAACACTCTTATTATCCTTCTCAGTCTGTCCCACTGTAATAATGCTCTGGTCCCCTTGCTGTGCTCTGAAGTAAACAGAGGGTTTTCAGCCTCACCATCCTAGAAGCATGTCCTTTCCAGAACTCAGCTCTGTGGCCATGCATCCAGCTCACCGCACTGTATTTATATTCTTGGTTGCCAAGCAGGCTTACTCTTCTGTTCATTTAGATACATGTGATTAAATTGTTAAACATTGATCTAACAAATATTTATGGATAGCTTAGTCTATGGGCAAGTTACCCATACAGGGAACACTTTTTGATACTCTGTGGCAAGTCTTTGTGTTTTTTAAAGTTGTTTTTAGCTTTATGGAACACAGAAAAAAAATCTTTAGCTCCAATCCACATTGTTGATTGTGAATGACTGAGTATAGTCTAGAGTGAAGAAAGTAATTTTAATTTCTTTCCCCAGAGTAAATATAATCCTATTTTCACAAACCTTTTAGCAAAAGGATACAGTAAGATTTTTAGAATTCTGTGAATTTTGTGATATTTATGGAGCCTAACAGAGCACATTTTAAGGAAATTTGTCTCATAATAAGGAACATTTATAGCTGGCATCTCCAAATTTAAAGCTTTATTTTAACATACTGCTGTGCTGAGAATATTTAATCAATCTGCTGAGGTTGGAAATGTATCATTTCTTCTTCACATAGATATTCTTCTGTAAGATAGACACTTCTTTATGAAGTTTATCCTGTGTACCTTATAACAGCAATTGCTTCATTATCGTGAGGGAAGGATAGGAATTTCAGCCTCCCTAAATGTTGCACTTGGGCACCAAAATGCATTTCTTTCTTGAGGTGGAGATGTAAGGTGATATGTTAACCTGCCTGAAGTACTCTTCCAGGAAATAGGAGAGTTTTTAGAAAGTTAGGGAGAGATAGTCTGTTGGAATGATACAGGTAGGTTGTTTGGGTAGTCAAAAATAAGTGTGTGTTTGGAGCGCCTGGGTGGCTCAGTTGGTTAGGCATCTACCTTTGGCTCAGGTCATGATCCCAAGGCCCTGGGATGGGCCCCACATCAGGCTCCTTGCTCAGCAAGCAGTCTGCCCCTTCCTCTCCCTCTGCCTGCCACTCTCCCTGCTTGTGCCCTCTCTCCCGTTCCAATAAATGAATATAATCTTTAAAAAATATAAATGTGTATTAGTGACAAAGTAAGGGGCTCCCGTTGCTTTCTTGCCTCCATTGTGTATGCTGGCTATTCCTTCTCCCAGGAAGGAACTTAACTAAAGAATTTACTTCACTTCATGTACAAGTTCTGAATTAAGCCTGTTTGATTAGGGTGAAGTCAAATGTAACCAAATTTCTCACTTACCAGAACATATTTGGTTGGCTTTTCAACTGAAAGACCTTTGCCAACTCTGTTTTCTTGGTGATCAGAAAAGGATAGTGATTTGGGCAGGGTGGTGATCCCAAATGTTGTGGCCTTCTAAAACGACCTCGTGTTTGTCTTGAAATTATTTCAAAATACCTCTATTTTTAATAAGATATAATTATGTGTTGTAAAAAATTCAAACAGTGCAGAAAAACTACAATAAAAAGTAGTTTTGCCCTTAAACTCATCACTCAGAAATAACCATTATTAGCATTTTCGTGAACATCTTTTGTATATCTTGCAATGCATGTGTAAACAGATAGATTGATGTATAAGAAAGAGTGTATATAAATGAGCTCATATACCTGCTGTTCCATAACATGACTAGTTTTTAATGGAAGTTCTTCCACTTTAATGTGGATCTTGAGCATTATCTTTAAGACTGCAGCTCTTTATACACAGGATGATGCATGTCCTATAATTTACCTAATAAATCCCCTATTAGTACACTTTCAGTTTTCCCAGATTTTCTCATTTATAAACAAACTTTGGTGTTTAACTCTGTTTTCATTCTTTGTAATTATCTCCTTAGAGTAAAATCCCTAGAAGAATGTTTGCAGGATAGGCTTATTTTATTTTTTTATATTTGTTTTAAGTTATACTCACAGAAGGTTATGCTGGTTTATACTTCTACCAATAATGGACTGGACTGCCCACTTATATGCACTCTTGCAAAAACAAGATTTTGTCCCATCTTCTCATTTTTGCCTTTATTTGTGATCTCTTTCACTATACAGGTATTAATTTTTGTGTATTCAAAGTCTTCAATCTTTTATAGCTTTTTATTTTCGTTATATACTTAGAGAGGCTTTCCTGCTCCAAGATTAGAAAAATATTTACCCACATATCTTAGGACTTTTATGTTTTCATTTAAATTTTTTATCCATCTGGAATTGATTTTCTGTGTAAGGTTATCCTGGCAATTGATATTTGGCACTTCAGATGATCCAGGCACATAATCATAGCTCTTCAAACAAAAAAATATCATCGAGCCTCCCCATCTTGCCCATCCATTCTATCAGACTTGGAGCTGTGGCTCTTTGGTGAAGGTTTTGGCTCATACTTTTCTTCAAGCAGGGAGCTAATTTGTCTTCCAGTCTTCCCTCTTTCTTCCGTTCTTGCTGGGCAGTGTAAACAGAAATCTGGTTTATGATGACACAGCACTTTTAGGCAGAGTAGACGACAGTAAGGATTTGGCAGGTGTAATCTGTCGGGACAGAGATCACTGATTTAGAGGCTAGAGCTATACACATGAAATAAACGATGAAGGCTGGCCCTTCAGTCTTCTTCCCCAGTGTAGATGAATGGCCTGTGCAAGTGGACCTTAACAAATGCAGGCAGGTGGTTCTGATTTGGAAAGAGGAAGGGAGATTTTTTGAATGGGTGCACCTCAAATTTAAGCCATAGGAGAATCACCAGGGGAACTTAAAAAAAAATTCTGATTCCCCAGGCTGGATCATCAGAGATCTTGACTTAATTGTTGAAGGTAGAGGTAAAGAATTAGTATTTGTTTTTTTTTTTTCTTAAAAAAAAGCTTCCAGCTAATTGTCATGTGACCCAAATTTGATTTAGAGAATTGCATTATTTCTTCACTTTCCTTCTAATCATGTGGCTTGGCTTTCTGCTGGGGACCTGCCATCAGAACTCCTGCAGATAATTCAGGTCTGCCTGCCTATTTCCAGTGGCCATGTCTAAATGGCATTAGGCTGTGTCATTTTTCTTGGCTAAATTTCAGATTCAAAGACTGAGCTAGAGATATTTAATTTTATTATTCAACATTCTACACAGTTTGTATAAATTACCACAAACATGGGCTGAAGTCTCTTTTTGTGGTTAGAAACAGTTGAGTTTCTTTTTAGAAGCTTGAAATATTACAATTAAGTCGGTGAATACTTTATCATTTACTGCCACCAAAATATTTTATTTTCCAAGTTTTACTTGGTTGAAAATTGTCAAAGACATAGAAAATGTTTTGTTTTCTTGGGCATTTGTGCTGCTTGCCTCCTGTTACTGCTGTCCACACTCCCTAAATGGTTGTGATGATTATTCTAAATAATGAATTCCTTAATGAAAAGGACATAAAACAAGAAGGATCATTCTTTAGTGTTCTGTGAAGATACTGAATTGCAGTAAAGTCAAAGTTGACAGCATAAATTTTTTGAATTTTTAATCTTTCATCATCTTTTGAATGTGCTTATTGGACATTGGTGCTGACAGGCATGGTGGCCTTGAGTCCATGGTCACTGGTGGCTCTAAGACCTAAAATGCTGGTGTTACCAATTAGGGTTGAATTTTGTTTTGTTTTGTTTTTAAGAATCTTGTTCTTACAGTCCGACTTCTTTTATGCTTGATTTTTCTATCATGGACTTGTGCTGATTTTCTTGGCTGTTTTGTAAAATAGGGACCATCTTTGGTTTAACTTCAAACCCTGATAGAAGCAGAAAGACGTTCATAAATTGTTTGGGATGTGGGTTTTGACTTCATGGCTGTAAAGTAAAACAAACTATTCTGTCTTATTATAGCTGATTCCATGTGTTTAGTAACACAAGGAATGAAAAGAAGCAACTTTCAGTGGCTGTAGTGTTGCCCCTGAAGGCTTCTGTTGATTTAGGATTTGTTTGGGGAAATACTGAAGATTTAAAGAGGTCTCCCCCCGCCCCGTTTCTTCTGAGGACTAATCTTCATTATTTTCTTTTCATGTCACTCCTTTTGACTTTCTCCATCTTTTCCCCCTTTTGATGAAAAGAGGAATAATAGAGACAGGCTGGGAAAAGAAGGGGATGAGAAGCAGAGAAGGAAAGAAAACCCATGTTTTATTGTATCTCTATTCTTAGCTCTTTATATATAATTGTCTTTCTTAGTCCACATAATTTTCCTGTGAAATAACAATTGATTTACAGAAAAGAGAATTAGGATGTGGAGAGGTTGGTGACTGGTGGACCTGGGATTTAATTCAGATATCCCCGACTCTAGGACTTTCTGTTTATGCCGAGCCACCTTGAGCAGATGTTGGAAATCATCTAGTTCAGCTTTCCCTCTTCTATCTAAACAAATACCTTATGCTTGTGTTACTGTTCATAAAAAATGTATTATATATCGGAGACTATGGTGAAGATTTTACATGTTTTATCTAATATGTATAATAACTGTTATATCTTAACGTCATTGATTGAGTAAATGGTAGAGCCTAGCATCACTTTGAGATGTTTTTTGACTTCAAAGTCCCTTGTTAAACTGCATCAACCTCATGTTTCCTACATGAAGAAATTAAAATGGACAAACTTGAAGTGACATTCCCAAGATCGCCAGCTCTTTGGTGACAGAACAAAGTCTAGACTCTAGATTTCCTGACTGCTGGTTCTTTGCTCATTCTGCTCCTCAGCGGTGGGGGATTCTTGATCAGAAATGGAAGGAGATGAAAGCCTAAGCAAAATGGAGCTGGGACACTTTGTGCTGCCTGATTCTGCCACACCTCAGAGCTCAGCCGCTCGCAGTCTCGTGAACTGAATGAAAAATAATAGAGGCAGGGAGAAATCAGGGTTAGAAGTGTCTCTATGAGTTGCAACTATTAAAAATACACACACCCACATATTATTTTCCTTTTTTTATCTTCGTGAACCCTGAATGTAATAAATCAGAAGAAGGGTTTCTGATAGTTCACCTTCTAAATTGCTTCAAATTCTAGTGAGTTGAACTGGAGTTACTCAGTGCCTGAGATTATTTTTAAAATTTCTGTATTATCAAGAGTAACATATCAAAATGTGTTGAATATAGTTCTTTTCTCAGAAACGCTGCAAGTATCTCTAAGTTTAAGCAAGTTTCCAGTGCAGTGTATATAATAAATCACCTGTCTGTTTCAAAATTGTCAGCAACAGAATGGAAACTGTAGCACTTACCAAAAGATCAAGTACTGAAATAAAAATAATCTGCCTTTTGACGGTCACATGGTTCCCATAAATCAAAGCCATTTTTTGGAAGAAATTCATTGTTATCTTTACTGAGTGAACAACAACGGCTGTTGACCTTCGATTAAGTGGGACCTAGGGTGTGATTTGGGTATTTCTTCTTCAATTCCTTTGGGATTTCCTTCATGCTTACAGAGCACATGGGAGGATAGTGCAAAGCTTCATAGGAGGGAGAAAAATAGGAAGGCCCTGGAGACCCTGTGCTTGCCCTCTGAGAGATTAATAGCAATGTCAAATCAAGTAGAGAATTCTTAATCTCACATTTCTTCTTTCTTCCTTCATGTTCTTTCTTACACCCAGGCTCTACTGTATTTTGATCCGGCAGTAGCCATGGGAATTAGGTACTTTCCCATGCTTGATGAGAATGATGCAGTAACTTTGCCTGTCCCCTATGCCCAGAATATGGCTTGTCCTGTCACATGGAACATTCCACTTCTACCCTTTCATGTTACACATGCTAAAGTAAGTTATGAGAAAGATAAATTAAAAGACACTAAAAAGAAAAAACCCTCAGTGTGAATGCACAGAAGGTGAAACACTGCATGTCCATGAAAATCCCAGCTGAGGGCATACCTTCTAGCCTTGCTGTGGGTACACTTTCTAGCCTTAATGTGGGTGAGGTCATGGTTGGGTAGGTACCCATACTCCATACACTCATCGTGCCACACTGAATATGGATTTGTTCATACCATTTAACTCTTCTGAATCTCAATGTCTTCACGGGTAAGCGATCAGAACTATTTGTTGGGCACAAGGGAGTCTCTTCTCTGCATAAATGCGACCTGGTTCTGCCAGCCTTGCTTGTTATTCTTCATTCTGTCCCTCTGAAGAAGAATGAGGTGGATACCCTGATTATGTATGGAATGGCTATAAAGTAATGAGACGACATTCTTCAGTCATGCCGTAGAGCTCACATCCATGGAAACTGGGTCCTGTCCTGCCAGGCTTTCAGCCTCGACTTCTTAGACAGGAATAGTTGTGTAGTGTTTCAGAATGTGGGTGCTCACAGTGCGAGAAGCCAGTCTGATTTGACAACCCTTCCCGCACCCCAATCCCGTTATCATCTAGGGCTGTTCTAAAGGATTCTTACCTGGTTTCTGAGTTGAATTGTACCCTTCAAAGAGGAGGGTTTGCTATCGCCAATGCCGTTTTAAGGAGGATATTGCTGGCTCTGAAGCAGTGGGAAAAAATAGTTTGAGTAATTATCGTAATAAGCATCTCTTAGGATGGCTTTTAAGTGGGTCTAGCACTTAGTGTATTTAAGTTCTGTAAATTGATTTTTTTTTTCAGTTTGATATTTGAACTGTTTTTACTTAAACATTTTTAAAATTTGAATTTCGGGACGCCTGGGTGGCTCAGTTGGTTAAGCGGCTGCCTTCGGCTCAGGTCATGATCCCAGTGTCCTGGGATCGAGTCCCACATCAGGCTCCTTGCTCAGCAGGGAACCTGCTTCTCCCTCTGCCTCTGCCTGACACTCTGCCTGTGCTCGTTCCTGCTCTCTGACATAAATAAATAAAATCTTTTAAAAAAAAAAATTTGAATTTGGCTGACATACAATGTTACATTTGTTTCAGGTGTAGAGAGAACATAGTGAGTCCACTTCTTTATGTGTTATGCTGTGTTCACCACAATTGGTAGCTACCATCAGTCAAAATACGATGCTGTTATATCGAGTATATTTTACTTCTGTGACTTATCTTTTATTTCTGTGACTTATTTATTCTGTAAGTGTAACTCGATTTAAAAAAAAACAATTCCTGTGTAATCATTTCATCATATTTTATGATAAGTGAGTAAAAGTTGCTGGAGAACTTTCGGGGCTGTGGAACGAGGGAATGTAGACTGACAGGTTGACTCTTTGGTGGTGGTGGGCAGGGAATAACTGAGTGGTGTCTCAGATTACCCAGAAATCCATTCTGCTCCAAACAGAGGGTGGCTTAGACAAAGAGATGGCTTGTTTTATGTGAACATAAATCATATTTCTATGAACAGGTAACTTATTGTTCAGGTGAAGAGGAAGATATTCCTGGCACCATTTTGTTTTAGCATACACGTATAGTTATAGAGATCACATAATTTGGCTCTATTATGTAAATTAACCTACCATTAAATATATATTTGTGTCTTTTAAAGCTATAGAATATTTACTCATTTGAAAAATGTTTATCTTACAAGTTTTATGGTTTAAATGTATACCCTTATGTATAAATAAAGGGACTCTGTCATCTTTTTATATTTAAAAAAAATCATCCCTTGATAGAATACTATTTCAAGTTTAGAAAAGGATCCTCTTACAAATAAACATGTGCTTTTCTAACTAACATTCGAACTGATGAAAAGTAGAGGATTTGAGCTAGTTTGCCGTCATCTGAGGCATTGGTCCCAGATGACATGATTAAGTTACGATAATCTTTTAAGGCAATGATGCCTCATGGTTCATGTTTCCTTGTTCTTGTTTGGCTAAAGGAAAACAATGGGCTGAGTTTCCAGAGAGATAACTACAGGGAGGTGTGGCCACAAAGAGTAGTTATTCATGTCCCTACCCGTGTATTTCCTCTAAAATGAATTAAAGCTCTTCTATAAGTTTACATTGGACAAGGAATAGGTAATAAGATTTCTTTTTTTGAGTTGCTGTCTTAGAGATTACCAGATCAAGGGCAACTAACTTTTTTTTTTTTTTGCCCCTGTTGCTCCCCTCTCAAATCTTTTCTTAAGAAAAAATAGCTTTGGGGTATAAAATGTAACTACTTGGGGTACCTGGGTGGCTCCGTGGGTTAAGCCTCTGCCTTCAGCTCAGGGTCCTGGGATTGAGCCCTGCACTGGGCTCTCTGCTCAGTGGGGAGGCTCCTTCCCTCTCTCCCTCAGCCTGCCTCTCTGCCTACTTGTGATCTCTCTCTCTCTCTCTCTCTCTGTGTCAAATAAATAAATAAAGTCTTTAAAAAATGTAACTACTTATAAGTACCTGCTATGTGCAAGGTAAAATCAGGCTGAAACAAAGACTGAAGGTAACTACAGAGAGAAAAACACCCCCAGAAGTACTGAATCGCTTCTGCCCACGTGGTGGTATTACACCGTGTGCTTTTACATGCAGAAGCTCCAGGTAACCATTTTAGAGTGGATCAGAGTCCCCTTTTGCTTTCTGTAGTCAGCCACCAGTCTGTATCATCACCACAGTTCTTTGGAGCAGGTCAGCGGCCCTTGGAGTAGGGAGGGGGAACTAAATCGTATGGTGAAATAAGTGGGGATGTTCATACTGGGATGAACCTATTTCTTCATGTCTATTTGCTACATTTGCTATGGCCCTTGTAATATAGCATGTTCCCGTGCTTAATTTCCCTAGTGACATCACACATGGGAAGAAAAAAGACGTTTCTTTTAACAGCTTTATTTTCTTTCCATTAGGGCGTGTTGGAGAGCTTCCTGGGCACAGCTGTCTCTGGAGCCATCTTTTGCCTCTTTGCCGGTCAGCCCCTCACTATTTTGAGCAGCACAGGACCTGTTCTAGTTTTCGAGAGGCTTCTATTTAATTTCAGCAAGTATGTATATACATATCTAATTATAAATTAGGACTGTTTAATTGTAGAAACTTCATAGTCTAGGTTGAGCATAGAATCATAATTAGGTTGATTAGAATGTGGGAATTTTAAGATGTGGAGGTTGAAAGGCCTTTGAGGACGGGGTATTCCAAAACTCATTTTATATTCAATTCAGCTGAGGTCCATATGATGTACCCTCCGCTTGCTCGCATCGTCATTCTCTGCCCTTCTAGTCTTGCTTTGTGCCTCTGGGCTGACCCCAGTGTGGACAGCAGCACTAAGACTCCTTTTCCTGCTGGCTTTGTCTTGGGTTTGTTAGTGCTTCCATAGGCCAGGGAGGGAGAGAGGTCAGGGTGTGCATCTACCTCTCTGCACTTCCCTGTCCCTGGTTTAACACTGCTGTCTGGCAGGGGCTTGTCCACTGAGTATCACCCCCGTAAGGTGCCTCCTCTGACCTGGTCCTAGGCCCCTCCAGCATCGGGTGACTCCAGTCCTTCCCTGGCCTTTCCAAGCCAGGAGGTAAAAATGGCCCCCGAAATTGCTAGTCCCTGAGCACCTTGCCCTTCTCGGTTACTGACACCTCTGTAAATAGCCCATTTATTACATTTTCTTCACAAACCCATTGGAGAATGGCTTCTGTTTCCTGCCATGATCTGGACTCATACACTAGAGAAATGCAATGTCTTGTTCAATTAATGAGTACCGTGACTTATTAATGAAAGAAACTAGCTGCTCCAGGGATCCACTGTTACTAGCCCTCGTCTCAGTATGCTTAACAAAAGATACGTTTCAAGAGTCAGCTGAGTAATAACATTTTTGAGCTCTGATCATGTACCAAGGTACCAAGTATTACCCTAAGTGTGTTACATGTACTGCCTCATTGGAGTCCTGCAGCAGTACTGAGGGAGGGACCGTGCCCTGTTTTATAGATGAGGAAACAGGCAGGGAGAGGTAAGTGCATTGATGAAGGCTCCATCATCTGTTGTAGGTAGAGCTAGTATTTGAACTCCTGCTTCACTTTCTACCTCTTACAGAGTCACTAGACCCTCCTATGGGCCATAACAATTGTGCTATCATATTTTCTTTTTGTAATTGATAGATCAATGTAAGAAGGAGAAAATCAGGTTAAGTGAATTATCCAAGTGACCACATTAGCACACAAATAGATTCAAAATCAAACTGGGCATTCTGGTCTCTTTCTAATGAATTTGATACCTTACAGAGAGAATTGCCTTTCCCAGCAGATCTCAGTCCTTTAGGTAGATTGCAGAATTTCATATGACCCTCTGGCATTCCTTGTTGGAATTTCTGTATTCTTATATTGTTACACATTTTTAAGGTTTTAGTATTGGAAAAATTTTTTTTGGATTTTTTTTAAAATTTTATTTTTATTTAAACATATAATGTAACCCCACCACCTTCTCCCAACCCCCCTCCCCCCCACCCCCCTCAGTTTGTTTTATGACATTAATAGTCTCTTTTGGTTTGTCTCCCTCCCGATCCCATCTTGTTTCATTTTTTCTTTTTCTACTCCCTTAACCCCCACCCCCGTTGCATCTCCACTTCCTCATATCAGGGAGATCATCTGATAGCTGTCTTTCTCCGATTGACTTATTTCGCTAAGCATAATACCCTCTAGTTCCATCCATGTTATCGCAAATGGTAAGATTTCATTTCTTTTGATGGCTGCATAGTATTCCATTGTATATATATACCACATCTTCTTTATCCATTCATCTGTTGATGGACATCTAGGTTCTCAAAATCAATACTCAAAGAATAAATAATCCAATCAAGAAATGGGCAGAGGACATGAACAGACATTTCTGCAAAGAAGACATCCAGATGGCCAACAGACACATGAAAAAGTGCTCCACATCACTGGGCATCAGGGAAATACAAATCAAAACCACAATGAGATACCACCTCACACCAGTCAGAATGACTAAAATGAACAAGTCAGGAAATGACAGATGCTAGCAAGGATGCCGAGAAAGGGGAACCCTCCTACACTGTTGGTGGGAATGCAAGCTGGTGCAACCACTCTGGAAAACAGCATGGAGGTTCCTCAAAAAATTGAAAATAGAGCTACCTTATGACCCAGCAATTGCACTACTGGGTATTTACCCTAAAGATACAAACGTAGTGATCCAAAGGGGCACGTGCACCCGAATGTTTATAGCAGCAATGTCCACAATAGCCAAGTTATGGAAAGAACCTATTATTGGAAATTTTATTACCTACATGATACCTCATGGACTTAAGTGCTAGTACAGTAGTCTTTGAAACTCTGAGCCATCAAAAACAATCCCAAGACAGAGGAGAGAATGAGGATTTGAAATTCGTGTTTTGAAAGCTTGGTTGAGGACATCAGCAAGGATCTTAAGAAAATTTAAAGTTCTAAATTTTAAATAATGTGAATTTTCTTGGCTTACCACTACAGATTCCCTCCCCCATCATCATTCTCAGGACATTGGAAAGAATTCTGTTCGTGTCAGTTTATAGAAAGTCAACCCGTTTTTATATGTTTGAGAAAACATTGTGTGAGACAAGAAAGCTTTTGTGGGAAGATGAAACAAGCATGTACTATAAACAGGAACAAACATGTGCAACCTTTGCAGAAAGATTTATTGGATGCAATGTGATCAGAGCCTTAATATACAGAAAATGTTTGTATCCCAGTTTACTTTAGATAATTGTAGGATAGAGATTATTTCCTTTCACTAAGCAAGTTCCTTTCTCACTTTCCCTTCTGTTTCATCATAATTGGTAATGTAAACATAGTTCCAAGTGACTTATTTGAAAACAGTTGTAAAGCAACAAGAAACATTCGAGAAACTGTGCTTTAAATTCATCACTGAGTAGCATGTGGTGCTTATTTGGCAAACCTTATTATTTTATTCACAATGCTGTGTCATTTGCCTCAGTATTACAACAACAGTGCTAATATTGGGTCTAGATATAGATTATTTGTGTAGATCACTATTTCTCAAAGTGTATTTCCTCAATTTCTAGTCCCATTGTAGGTGTTCCTTGGACAAAAAGCTTCTGTAATCCCAATAAGTTCAGAAAATGCTGTATACTTTATCTCCCTCTCAGTAATTCATTTTACACTTTAGCTTACTAAGGGATCTGAGAAGTCCTTCAGTAAAGAAACTGGTTTGGTTTGTCTTACTCAGATTATTCCCAACATATTTTACCATTTTTTGAGAAGTAGGTAAATCCTTGTTTTGTAACTTCAGGGGACTCGAATGCAAATTCCACATGATCCACTGGTTTCCTCCTGATATGGGATACAGGTTTTAATGTTTGCCCTATAAACTGGAGAATCATAAAGGAATATGAAAGATGTGCTGTCACCTTTTCAAATTAATAACAGAACGAAGGCACAAGCTTACAAGCTTTCCAAATGCCAGTTGTAGTTTTGTTTTCCTAATCTGGAGCCTCTTTTGCACTGTTTTTATACCTTATAAGCCAGTAATGGAAAATTAGATACCTTTTTTTTTTCTTGAGTGAGGAATCTGAAAGAAGTTTTACCACTGTGTTCTAAGCTATGTAGAAGTCTCATAATTAAAGTTGGAGTTTAACGTGTGTAATTATCATTTGGTCATTCAATAATTTTTTCCTTCTAGTCTTTGAACATTTTACTTAGAGGACTTCAAACGATTGTTTTCTTCTATTGTATTACTGGATTTATCCATGTGGTTTAGGGAGTTTTGTATTTGTCAGAGACTAAACAATTTCTGTAGCATGCTTCAGATGAGTTCTTCAATTTGTACCTTGGTTTTATGCTCCTTAGAAACTATAACTCAAAATATCTAGGAGCACTGTGGTATCATAAGGATGTAAGCCCATTTAGTCACAATAGTTTCTTTTGTCTGACTATCATTTCCTGTTACTTTTTATAACTTAATTGCTATTTAAACTTGGCACTAAAGGGTCTGGTAAGCTTATTGGATGTAATATTGCCTTTTTATCATAGTCATTACTGTTGATCAACTTGTTCTAAAAAGTTTCTCATCTCTTATTCCTCTTTCTTCTTGCTGTTGTAAACATATCACTTTTATAATGAAGTGCCTGGGTCTTAGTGATTTTATTTGGGTTATTCTTATGGAGCTACTCTGGGAGCATTTAAGTATTGTAGAGCAGCTATTTTGGTATATTGTTTAGATCCTAAGATTTAAGTGTATACATGCATTTTTTCCCTTTGTACTCAAACCAACTGTTCCTAACCATTAGCTAGTTATTGGATTTGTTTCTCATCCTGTCCTGTAAACGTAGATTCTCTAAACAACCATTAGCGTTCTTAAAACAAATTAAGATTGCTCTGTCATCTTGTTAGGGAAGCAAAACTAGGTAATTGTTTAAAATTTTTATTTTAAGAAAAAAATGTGTTGGCTCAGAAGTGATGAAACTATTTCTTAGTTCTGACTGAGACTTGATTCATTTTGTGATAATGTAATTGATCTCAAATTCCTAGAATTTAGCTTTTCTGTAGTCTACTTATCTCACAAAGACATGCATAGGATTAAGCAGTGGGGTTCCAGACCTAAAGGGAATGCAAAAGATGTCTTCAAAAAGATTCTAGGAAATCCATAGGAGATAACTCTAGTGTTAATAGTCTGCTGCTTTCCTAGTATTTCCAGTTTATGTGATTAGTGAAAAGAGGGATACAAAGGGTAGTGATCTTAAGGCCCACCCTAAATACACATCAGATAAGGGGATGATGGTGTAATTTTTTAAAGGAGTCATCCAGGAATGCAGAAATTTGGTTTCTGGCTCAGCTCTGCCTTTAAAACCTTGACATTGAATAAATGGCTTAACTTCCACTGGCCTTGGTGGTGTCCTCATCTATAAAATGAGACGTATTTGACTAATTGGCATCTGTATTAATATTCTTTAGAGGGGGGCGCCTGGGTGGCTCAGGGGGTTAAAGCCTCTGCCTTCAGCTCAGGTCATGATCTCAGGGTCCTGGGATCGAGCCCTGCATCCAGCTCTCTGCTCGGCAGGGAGCCTGCTTCCCCGCCCCCCCCCCGCCCCCGCTTGCCTCTCTGCCTACTTGTGATCTCTGTCTGTCAAATAAATAAATAAAATCTTAAAAAAATTAAAAAATATATATTCTTCAGAGAAAGAGTACCAATATGATAAAGAGATTTATTGTCAAGGAATTGGCTCACACAATTATAGAGACTAGCAGGTCCAAAATCTGCAGGGTGGGCCAGCAGGCTGGAGACCCAGGAGAGCTGATGTTCCAGTTCAAGTTCAAAGGGTGTTTGCTGTAGAACCAGAATGAGGCATGTTCCGGAGAAAGCCCAGAGGCAATCTGCTGGAAAAAATTTCTTGCTTGGGGTTGGCAGGTAATTTTCCGTATTTGGTTGAAGAACTCAGTTGGATGAGTTTCATCCACATTATGAAAAGCTATCTGCTTTACTCAAAGTCTACCAATTTAAATGTTAATTTAATCAAAACCACCCTTACAGAGACCCCAAGAATAATGTTTGAGCAAGTATCCGGGTACTGCATGATCCAGCCAATTTGACACATAAAATTAACCATTTCAGTATCTAAGGACCTTTTAATTCTAATATTCTATAAAATTTTCACTCAGGATCTCCTGGCTCCCTGTAATAGCTTATAGGTCATGTCAGTAACTGTCTCAGGTCCTAAACCATAGGCATGCCTTAATTAATGGAAGCAAGTTCTCACTGGAAACCTGTATGCCAAGCATTGTGTTAGTTTAGAAAATCCACATTTTATTTTAAGAGCAGTGTGAAGCCATCAAAAGGTTTTAAATGGAAGTGCGGGGATCTGATTTACATTTTAAAAGATCATTTTGGCTGTGATGTGGAAAATGGCTTTGAGCAGGCAAACATGGATATCAGTAAGGGCTTTAATCAAGCAAAGACTTCTTGGTGGCCCAGACTGGGTTGCTGGTGGTGAAGGCATTGATACCATGCCTTTAGGAAAGTATTAAAAAAATGTCACCATCAGAAACTCATTGTTTAAAAGCAAGTCTGTAGAGCTTCAAGCATGCATGCTCCTTGATTTATTTCTTTTTCTCATAGAAGAAATATGACTACTACTATTTGCTTTTTCATCACAAATGATGAGAAAGAAATACTAAAAGTAATCTTCGCATTATTTTAGAAGAATTGATATGAAATGATAGAATGTCAACACTTGACCCATCTTTTCCTAGATGTGAACTAATTGACTTAAAAGAAAAGGAAAGGCCTTCAAAGAAAAAAATGCAATCCTCTGATGGAGGCAGCCTATTCTAAGACTGCTGTGGGATAGGAACAGATGAAAAGCAAGGTGGTCACAAGATGCTTCACACACAGCTTTAGCAGGCAGACATCACGTCTGTGGGCAAAGTTCATGAGAAGCAGTGGATCTGGCTATAACACAGCAAGGCAGCCTTTTTTGATCTGACTACAGTGCCCATATCCTATTTATTCTTAAATTCCTTGAGATTTTTCTGCAACTCCATTTGTCCTCCCCCAGCCAGAATTAGTTGTTCCTCTGGGACACTCTGTGGAACCTGTAGGTATCATGTACTATTTTATGGTGTGATTATGTTCATCAGTTTGTCTCCCTCAATGATTGCAATGGTGTGGGGATAGAGACCATATTTAGTGTCTTCATTAACCAGTAAAGCTCACAAACATTTATTGAGTGCGTACTAGCTACAAATGTGACACTTTCAAATTGTTTCTTATATTAACTCTATAAAGGCAGGGACCATATTTTTTGAATGAGAAAGTGGAGTTATTTACATACAAATGCTGTGACTGCTTTTGAGATGCCATTCTTAATTAAACTTCTGGGATTATTTCTTTATGGTAGCAGGATGATATCCTAGACCACCTCTTTAACCTTAGTATTTTCTGGATGAAGTCAAGACTGAGCTTCATATCTAGTGGCTAAAAGTGATCTTGTGTTTTTAGCAATCATTCTGCAGTTATTGGGTCGTTTTATATTATTCTTTGTGTTCCAGGGAGGAGCAGTCTGATTACCTTTCTTTCTTCTTTCCAGGGACCATAATTTTGACTACCTGGAGTTTCGCCTTTGGATTGGCCTGTGGTCAGCCTTCTTGTGTCTCATTTTGGTAGCCACAGATGCCAGCTTCTTGGTTCAGTACTTCACTCGCTTCACCGAAGAGGGCTTCTCTTCTCTGATTAGCTTCATCTTCATCTACGATGCTTTCAAGAAGATGATCAAGCTAGCTGACTACTACCCCATCAACTCCAACTTCAAAGTGGGCTACAATACTCAGTTTTCCTGTGCCTGTATGCCTCCCGACCCAGGTGAGGACATCATGCTTGGTGTTTGTGCTTCCCCTGTGTTTGGAGGAAGGTGTAGGCTTCATGCATGCAAGCTTTCAACATTGTGTTTTCTCTGAGAAACCATCCTGCTGAATTTGAAGTCTCATTAGCCAAGGTACATTAGGCACATGATTCAATCGGTAGGTGAAATCAGGAGCTCTGGAGTCTGAGTGTAATTAGTCCAGAAATTAACTCAAACTGCAGTATTTGCAAAGAAATTTAATGTGCATTTTTTATTATGTTAGTCACCATGCAGTGTATGTTAATCTTACCTGAAAGTTGAGGGAACGAAGTACAAATGTTTAACAGATCTAAGGTCCAGACCAACCAAGTCCTCTGAACTTCTATCCCATATTTTGCTGTTTCCTTATTACTGTAGAAATCTCTTCCTAAAGTAAACTCTAAATTATTTTAAGCTCACAGAAGAAACAAGATCCTCACTCACTTTATATAATTTGAAGCATGAAATTAAAAAAGAAATTCAGACTGGAGTCACCTAGTGGCAAAGTAGAGCCTTATAGTTCATCTGTGCCAGACAACGTAAATAGGAAAGGAAAATAAGAAATGGGAGAAAGAAAAGAAAGAATGTTATGCTGTCCCAGAAGATTTATATTCTAGAGTTAGGAAAGACATAAAAGTAAAAAGTAAGTTCTGGGTGAGGAATATTATTCTACACATCTTAGCACTTTAATATCTATCTTGCCAAACCTGAGTCAGCATCAGGATTTTTTCCCAAAAAAGCGCTCAATTTGCTCTCTGAAAAAAATTTTTTTGAGTAATTTGTCATCATTTTATAATATAGAAGGCATTTGGGAGAAATGATTCACTTTGGGAAAAGTTATTTTGTATTTGCTCCGGGAGAACGAGGGGTAGACACTTGTGTCAGATAATCAAATGGAAATAGAGTTATTTATCCCTGGTCATGCAATTAGCTGCGGGGTCTTGCAACTAACAAGACCGCAACTGAGGTCTTGCAGCACGAGGAGTACAACAGCGCGCTGAGGGCTTTGTGAACCTGAGCACATGTAGGGCATATTCATGCCCTGTGCACTTTTACTTAGAGATTCTGAGGAAAAACCTCTTAATGTTTACAGTGAAACAAACATGGATGTATTATAGACTAGAATGCAAACAAAATGATTAGGAATTTAAAAACTAAACGAGGTACTATGAAGAATTTTAATGCTTATGGCTCAGCTGTGTCAGATTGCTCTCAGATATTTTGGTGTTGTATCTGCGTTCTTCTCTGACACTTGGGTGGAGAAATCTTAGAAGACCTGTGTGCATCTTGAGTGGTGAGAGACAAGAGAACAGTATCTCCCTAAAATTGGGTCAGTCAGTAACCCTGATAGAAAGATAGGGCACTGTTGGGCTTTGCACTCATAGGTTCTTTGGTCTTATTTAAGGACAGTCAGTACACATTAAAATAAAGGGCATGCTTAAAAGCAAAGCGGAGACTGGTACAAAGTAGAAATTTAAAGATTCGGGGAACATGAATGACACATAGGTCCAAAAGTTTATTATTATTAAAATGTATACTGATTATGAATATTTCATTGCATAAAATCTGCTTTGAAAAGAGTAAGTACTCAATGCATGGTAGATACTATCATTAGGATCAATGAAATATGCTTGAAACACAGACGTAAGCATTACACGACCATGTAGAACTTGTCCTAAAAGAAAGAGGGGGTTACCCTCCATTGTGGACTTTCAGCAGAAGTCCAGA
Organism: Taxidea taxus jeffersonii; assembly: GCA_003697995.1. Lineage (NCBI taxonomy): Eukaryota > Metazoa > Chordata > Mammalia > Carnivora > Mustelidae > Taxidea > Taxidea taxus. Next base: position 23,977 of record RCUC01068759.1, read on the forward strand.
CTCTGCATGTTTCAAAATATTGACTCATAGCCATATTGAACTGTGGGATTTTGAACTTTCCTCTTCATTATTTATGTCTATCTTTATGTGTTTGTCTATATGTAAATATTTATTTATGGAGAAGTCTGGAATCTGACTTCATAGGCAAGTCTGAGGAATTATACAACACATTTTTCTAAAGGAAAAAAAAGATACCTTCTCAATTGTTTTGAGGTGTGAGGTAGTCATAAAGCCAGACGAGGGCTTTGTCAGCATCCCTGCCGCAAAAAAAGATCTACCCACCTGAGGCCAATGGGAACTGGCCCTTGTTGTTTCAATTGGATGCGGACAGAGAGGGTAGTATAAAGCCAAGGAAGACATAGTTGAATGTGTTTTAACTGTGAAAAATACATAAAGATTTCACATATAATTTTCCTTCCAAGAAGGATCGTGTTTTCTTGAAAACTCATTTTGAGGCTTGAAACATGCATAGTGAGTACCAGTTGAAGTGGAGATAGATGGCTTTTCCTTTGACCTTTTTCTTTAGCTCGGATGGAAAGTCTGTCCTAAATAGCTAGGAGTTGTCTTGGAAGGACTCTGACGATTCTACTACCTCCAAGGGATGCCAGTAAGGCAGTGTAGCAGGGCTTTGATATCAGAAAATCTTGCATGCCAGTCCCAGCTTAGCTAATCATACCCTGTGTGTGACTGTGGGCAAGTTCCTTTTCCCAGGGGAGCTCTGCCCCACCTTCCTCATCTGTAAAAAGGGTGAATAACAGTACTTACCTTACAGAATTATTATATCAAAAAGGAAAAATAAGGTATTTCAAAGGACTCAGGACAGTTTCTGATATGTAATAAGTTACTGTTAACTGCCATTGTTACTGCTGGTATAATTTATTAAAACTTAAGGTTAGTAAGTATGAATGATAGAACTAACAAACCAGTCTTCGTCATCCTCCCTTCTAAGCAAACATTGCTGGGCAGTTGGCTTATTCTGCAACAAGACCCTTGATTGCAGCCCGTAGTTTTAGAGTTGTCCAGATGAAAGGAACTCTTGAAGGATAGGCTCATGAATGTGAGGGATTATTTTAATCCATGGAAATAAAACCTGTTTCTGGTTTGAGAAGAGGCAAGTGGCTATCTCCATTTTCACAACAGTTCTCAAAACCCCCTTCTATTAGTGATTACGTTTCCCTCACATCCTTCATACTTTTTGATATACCACCATAAATTTCATACCTTCACGATAACAAACTGAAAATGATAGTTAGAGAATAATACAGTTCCACGTACAGCTCGAGTAAGTATTCTTAAAACAATAAGAGCCTGGCCTTTCATCGCAACATGCACTCCTAGTAAAAGAATTCAGTCAGTGAGTCAATAATATTTAAACTGGCGGATGACTTGTTTTCCAGCACTGGGACAGTGTGTAACAGTGAACCAGCCACTACACAGATGGAGTCATGAGCCTGCACACTGAGAAGTGATTTTAGAGGGAGGGAAATAGGGGTCACTTAATCACTAAGAAAACTCTCTTCGTGGCCACAATAATATTGTGAATCCTTTGTGCTTTGTGGGGGCCACTCTCCCTCCTCCCTCCTCTTTTCCTTCCTTATCTTTCTTTTTTTTTTAAAGCTTTTTTTAAAAAAAATATTTTATTTATTTATTAGTTAGAGAGAGAGCGAGCACAGGCAGACAGAGTGGCAGGCAGAGGCAGAGGGAGAAGCAGGCTCCCCGCCGAGCAAGGAGCCCGATGTGGGACTCGATCCCAGGACGCTGGGATCATGACCTGAGCTGAAGGCAGCTGCTTAACCAACTGAGCCACCCAGGCGTCCCTCCTTCCTTATCTTTCTTGTCACTTGCTTCCATAAATCTTCATCACTTCCCGAGTTTCAGTTTCTTCATGCATCTTTTTCCCTGTTCTTTTTGCCCCATCTGTTGCTCAGGGGCCAGTCACATACTTCCTTAGGTTCTCCTTTATTGAAGAACTAAGAAAGCTCAGTTGCAAGTGCTAAAAGGAAAATTAACCATGAGATTTGGAATATTGGTCAGGGTGGATACATTTTTTTTTTTTAAGATTTTATTTATTCATTTGACAGACAGAGATCACAAGTAGGCAGAGAGGCAGGTAGAGAGAGACAGGAAGAAGCAGGCTCCCCGCTGAGCAGAGAGCCCGATGCGGGGCTCGATCCCAGGACCCTGAGATCATGACCTGAGCCGAAGGCAGAGGCTTTAACCCACAGAGCCACCCAGGCGCCCCAGGGTGGATACATTTTTGAGCTAAAATTTCCTTTTCTTAGAAATAGAGTGGCTATTAACTGAGGTAATAGAGGCCGTATCTCCACCACTGAGTCCGGTGCTTACATAGCAGAGGCGTATAAGGAAGATGATCCCGTTCAGAAGCCAACAGTAAAAACCAAGAAGTATCCAAACGAAGGACAGTTCACAATTTTACAATTCATCCCGAACATCCCAGTTTGGGAAACGGTTGGTGTGATAAAGTATAAACAGTATGTGCTTTGGAATAAAGGAAAGTGAGCATATATTCAGCTCTGATTAGCAGCGTGGCCCTGGGCTGGGCTCATTAACTGATTTCTTGTTTTATAACCTGTGAGCTGGGTTAGTAGTTGTACCTACTCTTAGAAGTTACTACTAGATGATTGAATGAAAAAGTATATGCACATTGTTTGGCACCTCATAGACACCAGGTAAAAATTTGTTCTTCTTCTCATTGTTTCACAAAAGAGGCCCCAGCCAGTTTAATCTTTCCGTTGTATTCTTTTAAAGGGGTTCAAAATTTAATGTTCCCTCCAATTTTCCTAGAGGAAGATACTAACTAGGTTTCTCTTGGGAGCCAGCCTCCCTCAAATTAACACCTAATGTGCTGTTGTGGATAAATATGAAACATTGGAGCCATATTTAAAGAGAAAAGTGTTAAGGAGTTCAGTACTTCGTAGTTAGATCACTTAAGATGATTCCACTGGATCTCCAGCATGCACAAGTGTTGGACACTGTATGCAGTCACGCAGAAGAAGGCCATAAAGTGCTAGTGGTGAAATGTTCAGTCTCTTAAGGGGAATTGGTCTAATCACTCAAAAACATAAATAATAGAATTTTGTAAATAGGGAAGAAGTCATGAGCTCTCCTCTTTCCTTTTTCCCTCTCCTCCTCCTGCCCTTCAGTCCTTCCCCTTCTGCTCTCAACAAAAACTTATCAAGGGTCCATTTCATTCCTTTTTAGGAATTGTTCTTGGGATGAGGTACACTACACATGTATCCTGCCCACAGGCACCCACCACACACGTCCGTACCTATCTATGCACTACACTGTATGTGCACACCACACACGCCTACACACACCCCTACACACCATGCTGTATACACACCGGGCCACACATACCTGTACACCACACTTATGCACACCACACACATACCTATACCTCATGCTCTACACACACCTACACACCACATATCACTCACACACATCTGTGCACCATCCTGCACCACAGGCACACACCACACACACCACATGCACCTGTACACACACAGACCTATACACCATACACACACGCACAGGCATACCTGTATGCCGTACTACACACACCTGTACACCACACATACACATCACACCACACACAGACCTGTAAATCGCATTGCACACACACAGACCTATACACCACACACACCCCTATCCACTCCACCACACACACACACATACCCACACAGACTTTTATAAAATGTGTTATCTTTAGGATGGCGTTAATTACCTTTTGAATGAGTGAGGTCACATATTCATTTGACCTACACTTTCAGAAATCCATTTCTACTTTGGTACCTGTTTTCATTTGCCTAATGTGTCAAGGTTGCAGTGACTCTACTCTCAAGGGCATATTAATATTTTAGAAAGGGTCAAAATAAACTTTCTAACCAAATGTGGTTTTATATCTGGAGGGGAAAGAAGCCTTGCTAAAAATGATAAATAAGTTAGGAAAGCAAGAAAATCGCCCCAAGAGAATAGATGCTATACTTTATTGTTAACAGAGGGGCTATATTGTTGACTGTTCCAGAGAGAACGTGCTTAATAATGGATGAATGATTAAGAGGAATAAATCCTTTTTCAGGCACTGAAACATTGTTGTCCATAATATCGCTAAGTAAAAGATGGCTTTTTCCCTGGTGTAAAACTGTAAGACCAAGTCGAGCGATTGGAAGTAGCCACGGCTTCCATGTCTGTGCCTTTGTTTTATTCCCAGCATGAGGAGGCTTCCAGATGCTCTAAAATGGTTGTCACTAGCGGAGAATTTCATTACCATTTCTTCCTATATAATTTTTCTATTTAATAAATGCTATGCACCAATATGTTACAGTCATTAAAAAGAACTGCTGGATTGTGTCTCCTGTGGTCCCATATTATAGTCAATATGTGTTTCGTAATTAGAAAGTCCATTAAAAGAAAATTAAGAAATAAAAGATAAAATTAGGAAACAAAAGATAATCCTAATTTATCTTCCATGACCTGCATCATATTCTATGAAATTTTATTTTTATTATGTACCATTCCCTCTTTTGATTATAAAGTAGGTTTAAATCACAAAGTAATGGTTAGGCAGGAGGTATCAAGCCTTCTGGTATAGGACGACTCAGGCTTTGCATTCTCAAGGAGACTTTACCAGCACAGCTGACAGTT
>RCUC01068762.1:0-10498 GCA_003697995.1 Taxidea taxus jeffersonii
GAAAGAAAGAAAGAAAGAAAGAAAGAGAGAGAAAGAGAGAAAGAAAGAAACCCCAAATTATGGTATCCAATAACTTCATCTCCTATTAGTTAACAACTGAACTATCTATTTCAATCAGACTTACCTTTTAACTGTGCGAAATACCCCTCCTCTCTTCTTACATGTGTAACGCCCTCCCCACACAGACAGAGATGCCATGCTGTCATGCTCTTTCTGTGCTATCTGTTTCTGTTCTCCTTGGATGGCTTCTTTCTTTTCAGGCCATCCATATCCTAACCATCCTTTGGAAGTTGTGTGTGACACCCACTTGACAATACTGATGCCTCTTTTCTCTAATTCTCTTTATTGTTGTCAGTCAATTACATCAAACACAGTCAAGCAGATGAATATAGGACACACTCAGTCAACTTTATGATGATTTATTTCTCTGCAGATGGCATCGTAAAAGTAAGAGGCCATGCATATGAGTCAAAAGTATGATACTTGCTACACTGAGTCATCTGGGTTCTGCCCCTATCAGAATCCTGTCACTTAGTAGGACTCCAAAGAGACTCATGGTTGTACTTGATGATGACCTCAGATGTCAAAAGAAAAAAAAAAAAGCTCCACCATTTCCCTTGAAAACCTGTATGGAGTTGTTGTTAGCTCATTTTTAAGACATTTATGATGCTATTTGTTTCAAACTTGTATAATCGTTTGATTTATGAGAAGGGCAAATATAGGAGAAATCATGAAATGGGGACCTCTTTATAGATATCCTCCTTCATTCTCTGTTTCCTGCTTCAATTTATACAGTTTTCCCATATTCTTGCCTTTCCAATTATGTATGAAACCCAAATAGTTTACACACATGCTCACACACACACATTACTCACAGCCAGGAAGAAAATTTCAATGTGCTCAAGTTGTATTGTGTTTCTACAGTTATGTACACTTTACAGGAGAATGCAAACACCAACATCTTTGCTGAAATTGGCAAACAGTGTTACCAAATCTAGTCTACATTTTTAAGTTAATGGAAAAATGAGGGGGAAAAGATCAGAACAAAAGATACATAGAAAGTTTTTCACTATTTTCTTCCATGTTTGGTGAAACATGGCTTTTCTATGATCATGCCAAGCCAACAAATTCTCCCAGATCCACTGATGGCTTAAAATACACACACACACACACACACACACTGATCCATGACAGGTAAATAGTGAGTATTTTTATAAATCATAGATGTCTCAGAATGATTTATAAATTTTACTTTATTATTTTTTAAAGATTTTATTTATTTATTTGTCAGAGAGAGAGTGGGAGTGAGCACAGGCAGACAGAATGGCAGGCAGAGGCAGAGGGAGAAGCAGGCTCCCAGCTAAGCAAGGAGCCCGACGTGGGACTCGATCCCAGGACACTGGGATCATGACCTGAGCCGAAGGCAGCCGCTTAACCAACTGAGCCACCCAGGCGTCCCTAAATTTTACTTTTTTTAAGGCAAGCTTAAAAATTCTACCTGAAGCAAACTTACATACTACAAAATATTTTAAATTTAATCCAGTGGGATAGGGGTGGGTGGAGGAAGCATTTATAACAGGTATTTGCAGTTTTTACTAACATATAATGTATTATTTGCTTCAGGAGCACAGGTCTGTGAATCATCAGTCTTACATAATTCACAGCACTCACGGTAGCACATACCCTCCTCAATCCATAAACCAGTCACCCTATCCCTTTCCCCACAGCCCCCAGCAACCCTGTTTTTTTTTTTTTCTTCCCTGAGATTAAGAGTCTCTTATGGTTTGTCTCCCTCCTGATCCCATCTTGTTTCGTTTATTCCACTCCCTACCCCCCATGGCCCCCCTCTCTGCCTCTCAAATTCCTCATATCAGAGAGATCATATGATAATTGTCTCTGATTGACTTATTTCGCTTAACATAATACCCTCTAGTTCCATCCATGTCATTGCAAATGGCAAGATTTGGGGTCTTTTGATGGCTGCATAGTATTCCAGTATGTATGTGTGTATGTGTGTGTATACTATATACCTATATATACCTGATATAAACATTCAGATGCACATGCCCCTTCTGATCACTACATTTGTATCTTTAGGGTAAATACTCAGTAATGCAATTGCTGGGTCATGGGGTAGCTTTATTTTCAACTTTCTGAGGAAACTCCATACTGCTTTCCAGAGTGGCTACGCCAGTTTGCATTCCTACCAACAGTATAGGAAGGTTCCCTTTTCTCCACATCCTTGCCAACATCTGTTGTTTCCTAATTGTTAATTTTAGCTTTTCTGACTGGAGTGAGATGGTATCTCACTGTGGTTTTGATTTGTATTTCCCTGATGTCAAGTGATGTTGAGCACTGTTTTATTTGTCTGTTGGCCATTGGGTGTCTTCTTTGCAGAAATGTCGGTTCATGTCTTCTGCCCATTTCTTGATTGGATTATTTGTTCTTAGGGTGTTGAATTTGGTAAGTTCTTTATAGATTTTGGATACTAGTCCTTTACTGATAAGTCATTTGCCAATATCTTCTCCCATTCTGTCAGTTGTCTTTTGCTTTTGTTGACTGTTTCCATTGCTGGGCCAAAGCTTTTGATCTTGATGAAGCCCCAGTAGTTTATTTTTGCCCTTACTTCCCTTGCCTTTGGTGATGTTTCCAGGAAGAATTTGCTGTGGCTGAGTTAAAGAGGTTGCTGTCTGTGTTCTCCTCAAGGATTTTGATGGATTCTGGTCTCACATTGAGGTCTTTCAACCATTTTGAGTCTATTTTTGTGTGTGATGTAAGGAAATGGTCCAGTTTCATTTTTCTGCATGTGGCTGTCCAATTTTCCCAACACCATTTGTTGAAGAGACTGTCTTTTTTCCATTGGACATTCTTTCCTGCTCTGTCGAAGATTAGCTGACCATAGCGTTGAGGGTCCATTTTTGGGCTCTCTATTTTGCACCATTGATATATATGTCTGTTTTTGTGCCAGTACCATATTGTCCTGATGATTACAGCTTTTTAATAAAGCTTGAAGTCTAGAATTGTGATGCCACCAACTTTGGTTTTCTTTTCAACATTCCTCTGGCTATTTGGGGTCTTTTCTGGTTCCATGTAAATATTAGGATTATTTGTTCCCCTTCTTTGAAAAAAAATTGATGGTATTTTGATAAAGATTGCATTAAATATGTAGATTGCTTTGGGTAGCATAGACATTTTCACAACTTTTTTTCTTCCAATCCATGAGCATGGAACATTTTTCCATTTCTTTGTGTCTTTCTCAGTTTCTTTCATGAGTAATTTATAGTTTTCTGAGTATAAAGTATTAGGTTTATTCCTAGGTATCTTATGGTTTTGGGTGCAACTGTAAATAGGATCAAGTTCTTAATTTCTCTTTCTTCTGTCTTGCTGTTGGTGTATAGAAATGCAACTGATTTCTATGCATTGATTTTATATCCCGACATTTGACTGAAATCCTGTATGAGTTCTAGCAGTTTTGGAGTGACGTCTTTTGGGTTTTCCACATAAAGTATCATATTATCTGCAAAGAGTCAGAGTTTGACTTCTTGGCTGATTCAGATGCCTTCTATTTCTTTTTGTTGTCTGATTGCTGAGGCTAGGACTTCTAGTACTATGTTGAATAGCAGTGGTGATAGTGGATATCCCTGCCATGTTCCTCACCTTCGGGGAAAAGCTCTCAGTTTTTCCCTATTGAAATGATATTCACTGTAGGTTTTTCACAGATGACCTTGATAATATTGAGATATGTACCCTCTATCCCTACACTGTGAAGAGATTTGATCAATAAAGGATGCTGTACTCTGTCAAATGCTTTTTCAGCATCTATTGAGAGTATCATATGGTTCTTGTTCTTTCTTTTATTAATGCATTGTATCACATTGATTGATTTGCAGATGTTGAACCAACCCTGTAGCCCAGGAATAAATCCCACTTGTTTGTGGTGAATAATCCTTTTAATGTACTATTTGATCCTATTGGCTAGTTTTTTGGTGGTATTTTTCGCATCTGTGTTCATCAGTAATATTGGTCTGTAATTCTCCTTTTTGATGGGGTCTTTTTCTGGCTTTGGGATCAAGGTAATGCTGGCCTCATAAAATGAGTTTAGAAGTTTTCCCTCCATTTCTATTTTTTTGGAACAGTTTCAGGAGAATAGGTATTAATTCTTCCTTAAATGTTTTGTTAGAATTCTCCTGGGAAGCCATCTGGCCCTGGGCTCTTGCTTGTTGGGAGATTTTGATGACTGCTTCAATTCCCTTACTTGTTATGGGTATGTTCAGGTTTTCTATTTCTTCTTGGTTCAGTTTTGGTAGTTTATATGTCTCTAGGAATATATCCATTTCTTCCAGATTGTTGAATTTGCTGGAGTGTAGTTGTTCATAATATGTTCTTAAAATTGTTTCTATTTCCTTGGTGTGGTTGTGATCTCTCCTCTTTCATTCATGATTTTATTTATTTGGGTCCTTTCTCTTTTCTTTTTGACAAGTCTGGCCAGGGGTTTATCAATCTATTAATTGTTTCAAAGAACCATCTCCTAGTTTCATTGATTTTTTTTTTTTTTTTTTACTGTTCTTTTGGTTTCTATCTCATTGATTTCTGCTCTGATCTTTATTATTTCTTCTCCTGCTGGGTTTAGGCTTTTCTTGCTGTTCTTTCTCCAGCTCCTTTAGGTGTATGGTTAGGTTGTATATGTGAGACCTTTCTTGTTTCTTGAGAAAGACTTGTATTTCTATATGCTTTCCTCTCAGGACCGCCTTTTCTGTGTCCCAAAGATTTTGAACAGTTGTGTTTTCATATTCTTTTGTGTCCAGGAATTTTTAAAATTCTTCTTTAATTTCCTGGTTGACCCATTATCCTCTTAGTAGAATGCTCTTTAGCCTCCATGTGTTTGGGTTCTTTCCAACTTTCCTCTTGTGATTGAGTTCTAAACTTCAGAGTATTGTGGTCTCAAAATATGCAGGAATGATCCCAATCTTTTGGCACCGTTTGAGGCCTGATTTGTAACCCAGGATGTGATCTATTCTGAAGAATGTTCCATGTGCACTAGAGAAGAATGTGTATTCTGTTGCTTTGGGTTGGAATATTCTGCATAAATCTGTGATGTCCATCTGGTCCAGTGTGTCATTTAAAGCCTTTATTTCCTTGTTGATCTTTTGCTTGGATGATCTGTCCATTTCAGTGAGGGGAGTGTTAAAGTCCCCTACTATTATTGTATTCTTGTCAATGTGTTTCTTTGATTTTGTTATTAATTGGTTTATATAGTTAGCTGCTTCCATGTTAGGGGCATAGATATTTAAAATTGTTAGATCTTCTTGTTGGACAGATCCTTTGATATGATATAGTGTCCTTCCTCATCTCTTATTATAGTCTTTGGCTTAAAATCTAATTGATCTGATATGAGGATTGCCACCCCAGCTTTCTTCTGATGTCCATTAGCATGGTAAATTGTTTTCCACCCCCTCACTTTAAATCTGGAGGTGTCTTTGGGTCTAAAATGAGTTTCTTTTAGACAGCATATTGATGTTGTTGTTGTTGTTGTTGTTTTTAATCCATTCTTATACCTTGCTTCTTTTGATTAGGTCAATTAGCCCATTTACATTTAGAGTAACTATGGAAATATATGACTTTAGTGCCGTTGTATTGCCTGTAAGGTGACTGTTACTGTATATTGTCTCTGTTCCTTTCTGGTCTGCTACTTTTAGGCTCTCTTGTGGCTCAGAGGTCCCCTTTCAATATTTCCTGTAGGGCTGTTTTGGTGTTTGCAAATTCTTTTAATTTTTGTTTGTCCTGGAAGCTTTTTATCTCTCCTATTTTCAGTGGCAGCCTAGCATGATGTAGTATTCTTGGCTGCATATTTTTCTCATTTAGAGTTCTGAATATATCATGCCAGTTCTTTCTGGCCTGCCAGGTCTCTGTGGATAAGTGTGCTGCCAATCTAATATTTCTACCATTGTATGTTACAGAGTTCTTGTCCCAATCTGATTTCAGGATTTTCTCTTTGTTACTGAGACTTGTAAGTTTTACTATTAGATGATGGGATGTGGACCTATTTTTATTGATTTTGAGGGGTGTTCTCTTTGCCTCCTGGATTTTGATGTTTGCTTCCTTTGTCATATCTACCATTATTCACTCCAATATACCTTCTGCCCCTCTCTTTCTTCTTCTCTGGAATCCCAGTTATTCTAATTTTTTTTTTTTTTTGTCTTATGGTATTGCCTATCTTTTGAAATCTCCCCTTGTGGTCCAGTAGTTGTTTGTCTCTTTTGCTCAGCTTTTTTATTCTCCTTCATTTGGTCTTCTATATCCCTAATTCTCTCTTCTGCCTCATTTATCCTAGCACTAAGAGTCTTCATTTTTGATTGCACCATATTAATAGCTTTTTTGTTTTCAACTTGGTTAGATTTTAGTTCTTTTATTTCTCCATAAAGGGATTTTATTTCTCCGAAAAAGGATTCTCTAGTGTCTTCTATGCTTTTTTTTGAGCCCAGTGAGTACCTTGATAATCATCATTCTGAACTCCAGTTCTGACATATTACTTGTGTCCATATTGATTAGGTTCTCAGCCATCAGTACTGCCTCTTCTTCTTCTTCTTCTTTTTTTTTTTTTTGTGGTTAGTTTTTCTGCCTTGCCATTTTATCTAGATAAGAATAGATGAATGAGAAAACAAAATATTAAAAGGGTAGCAACAACCCTGGAAAGACATACACTAACCAAATCGGAAGAGACCCATATCTGTGGGGAGAAGAGAGGAGGGAAAAAAAGAAAAAAGGTAAAAAGTATATATTAATATATTAGACTGGTCAATAGAGCAGAATGACACACTTGATTTTTGATGTATTTTGGTCTGTTAGAAGAAACTACCTCCCGAAATTTTATTTTCTTATAAAGATTTTATTTATTTATTTGACAGAGAGAGATCACAAGTAGGCAGAGAGCCAGGCAGAGAGAGGAGGGAAGCAGGCTCCCCACTGAGCAGAAAGCCCAATGCGGGGCTCAATCCCAGGATGCTGAGATCCTGACCTGAGCCGAAGGCAGAGGCTTAACCCACTAAGTCACCCAGGCTCCCCCTCCCAAAATTTTAAAGAAAGAAAAACATATGTGTATATATATATATACATATGTATATATATATATATATGCATGAAAATAAGGGTAAACATGATGAAGAGATGTAATATGACTGTAAAGATGAAAATTTAAAAAAATTCTAAAAATGGAATTGACAAATATTTGGTTTAAAAAAAAAAGGAGGAAAAATCAATCAGACTGGAGACCACAACAAAGCCATGTGCTAGATTTAGGGAATATTTTGATGTATTAGAAGAAACTGTATCCCAAAACTTTAAAGAAAGAAAAACCTGCAAGCACCCATAAAATAAGGTTAAATACAATGAAGGGAGAGAATTTGACTATAACAATGGAAATTTAAAAAGGTTTTTTAAAAGGTATTGATAAGATAAAATATCTTAAAATTATCTTAAAAATTTTTAAATAAGAAAGAAGAAAAAGTTTAAAAAATAGAATAAGAAAAAATAAAATTAAAAAAATTTAAGTTTGAAAGAATAAAGAATCATGGGGAAAAAGCCATGAATTCCATGTGTTACATTACCTTAGCTCTGGAGTTCCACATTCTCATTGATTAATGAACTTGGTCTTAGTTGGATGTTCTTGCTGATCTTCTGGGGGAGGGGCCTGTTGTCATGATTCTCAAATGTCTTTGCCCGAGGTGGAATTGCACTGCCCTTGCCAGGGGCCAGGTTAAACAATCTGCTCGGGTTTGATCTCATGGTAGCTTTTGTTCCCTGAATGCTTTCTGTACAGCTTTGGAGGATGGGAGTGATGATGGTGGCCTCCCAATCTCTGGTCCTGTGGGAGCTGAGAGGTCAGGTCCCCACTCCTCAGTGCACCCTCAGAGAAAAGCAGTCAATCACTCCCATTTTCCTGGTCTCCAGCTGCACTCCAAGCTCACCAAGCCTGTGACCGAGTATTTCTATCTCCGGCACATGGCCCCATTTTCGATCTCTAAACCCAGCAGATTCCTGCAGTGCGCTCCCACGCCTCTCCTTCCAGAGTAGGGAGGAGGGGGTCTCTCTGGATCTGCCACCTGTGGGGTCTGTGCTGGAAGAGCAGTGTCCCAACTGTGCCTTGGTTTTAAGGTAAACCCAAGGTGAGAGCCCATTCTTTGGCTCCATGTCTGCAGCCAGATTCTCCACTGCAATGCCTGGGATCTCTGCCATGCTCAGACACCCCTGGTCCTTTTGTGTCCCCATAGGTCCTGAGGCCACACTGTCCCCACAAAGGCTCCACCCCCTCTTAGCCTCTGGTGATGTCCCTAAGTGGAGCAGACTTCTAAAAGTTCTGGTTTTTGTGCTCTACTGCTCTACCACTTGCCAGGACCTGGCCCTTCCCCCTGTGGTCTCTCTTCCTCTTTATTGCCTCAGATTCACCTCTCTGCATGTCCTACCTTCCAGAAAGTGGTTGCTTTTCTGTTCCTGGAATTGATGTTATTCTTTTCTTCTATCTCCTGTTGAGTTTGTAGGTGTTCAGAATGGTTTGATAACTATCTAGCTGAACTCCTGGGACCTGATGATATTTAGGTCTCCTACTCCTCTGCCATCTTGCTCCAAGTATGTGCATTTCTATAATTGATTTAAGTACACAGGAAATTCTCTGAATGGGAGTGGAGTAGACTTTCACTGCATAAGGACATTTTTTTTCTAATTTAAGAAAGGTAAAAATAAGTAAGCCAATTTATAAAACTTCTGGTTAACTTTAGTAGAAATGTTGGTGTAATTTTAAAGAAAAAAATAGATTATCCACAAAATTAAACTCAGTGTTAAACAGACTGAAAATATCAAAGTGATGAATGAGTGTAAATATAAAGAATGATATAGCAAAATTCTGTAGATCTCACCAAATAGAAAAATCAGAGTCTAGTCAGAAACTAACTGCATTAAATTAGACAAGCATATGAAGAAATGCATTCAAAAACTATAAAGTTTACAATAGAAAAATATAAAGGTCAATAGCAAAATGCATAAATGCTAAATTAACATTTAAATAACCACAAGGTTCAGCAAGATTTGTATATCTTATATCAGGGAGAAAGGTGCAGCAAATTTTTCATATAATTATATTTATTCAATTAGATGTTCTGAAATTATGTCCTATTTATCAAAATGTTGTTGCTAATGGATAACAGCAATTTAAATGACCTTTACAGAAAAAAGTTTTTTTAAAATAATTTTTTAAGGTTTTATTTATTCATTTAACAAAGAGGGAGAGTACAAGCAGGGAGAGCAGCAGGCAGAGTGGGAGGGAGAAGCAAGCTCTCTGCTGAGCCAGGTGCCAGATGTGGGACTTGATCCCAGGACCATAGGATCATGACCTGAGTCAAAGGCAGCCACTTAACGAACTGAGCCACCCAGGCATTCCTACAGGAAATATAGTTTTAAATGAAAACTTGATGTTACTCTGAAATTTTCTCATGAAATTTTAATCAATCAAAATATGGGAGAAAAACTACCTAGAGCATTGTTTCAGTGTTTCACTTTATTGATTTGTGTAGATCTGAGCTAAAGGTACCCATAACACACAAATGATTGTCATGGAACCTGTCAGGAAGCTCAAATACAATACTGGTGGTAAATCCACATTAAAAACTACAGAGTTTGACTGCATACCAATCAGCTTCACATAGTCTTAGAGTTGATCCTGCTTTAAAGAAGTGACTAAAAATACATTAACAATATATTGCACTTAATTATGTTTGAATCACAAATTTTATTATCCTCTTTGTGAGCTGGCTACTAGAAACTCAGGGACCCCAATTCCAGCCCTCAGGATAATTAATGATGGCAGTTTTCTTATATCTACTTGCTGATGCTGTCTGCTGCACATGCTGTCTCACTAAGATAAATGACTTAGCCAATTGCAGATAAAAATGTTTTCCATCAGAAGTAGGCTGTGACACTACAATGGAAAAGAAGCTCAACCTGACTTTATGAATGGTAAAAGTTTCCTTGCCAGAATGTGCAATGGTAGATGATATTGTTAATATTGATTTCTATCCATTCAAGGGTAACCATGTCAACAAGATCAATTCTTTTAGTCACATCTGTTGTTGTAGGATAAAAAATATCTACTAACTGCCAAAACTGAATTTAATACCACATCGTGGTTTAAATTTTAATTTTAGCCTATCAGATTTTAGTTTTTTAGGGAGAGTGAGAAGTAAAATATTGATGATTTTTACCTATTGCAATCTGCCAGGGTTAATGTGCAATTTCACCAAAAAGGATTGAAGTAAACCAAGATTTAGGATTATTTCCATAGAAAGTGATATCCTTGGACTGGAGTAACTGTCATTAATTTTTTTCCTCTACACCCTAGAGAATTTAGGTTAGTTGTGAAGAAATGAACACATTTAGACAAAAAATAATAATAGTATTTTAAAAATTGTACTTGCAATGCTCATGAATAAAATTTTTACTTTTTAAGCAT
>RCUC01068771.1:0-13469 GCA_003697995.1 Taxidea taxus jeffersonii
TAATCATTGAAATATATGGAAGCTAAAAAGAAATTTTAAGAACTTTAAAAATAATTAAAGTATACAAAATGTACTTAAGATAAAAAAGTGAAGGGTATTAATAAATACTTATGGTTTTTCTGATGTAATAAACATATATGCTCTCTGTAACCAAATTCTTGTGGTGATAAATATAGTCTTTGCCTTATAATAAGGATGATATGGAATATCCATGCCAGCTGCTTGCTTTGTAGCTGATCACTGTACCTGTTACAGTACAGAATACTGCATCAGACCTCTTTTGGTTGCAAGCAATATAAATCCAACTCAAACAGGCTTAAAAAAAAATAAGGTCATTTATTAGCTGACTTAAAGGAAAATCAAGGGTAGCACCAGATTAAGATCATGGAGGACTGAAGAATCAAACCATGTCACAAAAATCCTTGTAGTTCTCCCCTTGTGGACAATATAGCTGCCAATAGCTCCAGGCTTACATTTTCCATCTCAGTGACTCAGTGGAAAAAGTCAGACTAAAGTCTGGGTCTTGAAAGGCTCACTGGCTCTGAGAGGGACATGTACTCATCCCTAAACCTATTTTTGCAGGGTGGAATGGCTAAGCCTGGACCATATGCCCATCATGGGGTCTGTAGGAAGGAAGTTGCCATGCCTAAACTGTTTGGAATGGGAAAGAATTGCTTTTCCTAATGCATCCCAATGCCCATGCCAAAATAGTGTCATTAGGAAAAGAAAGGAAAATCAGGCCAGATACCATATCAGGTGTGATATTAGATGCCCACCACAGTATGCTCTTGTTTACAGACACATGCACTTTCTAATACACTGTGCAGGAATTATCCTGTGGAAGAATTACATAACATGGTTTAACATTAAACTGTGATGAAATTATGTGAATTTATAAAGACATACATTAAAATGTACAAAATTGCTATGATATACCATGTAGAAAACAAAGAATGATACCTGCTCTAAAAAAATGTTACATCTCGGGGCACATGGTTGGCTGTCATTTAAACATCTGAATCTTGATTCGGGCTCAGGTCATGATCTTGGGGTGTGTAATCAAGCCCCCCGGGGTTCCAGGCTGGGTGTAGAGGGTGCTTGGGACTCTCTCTCTCTCTTTCCCTCTCTACACTTCCCCCACTCCCTTTCTCTCTGCCTCTCTTCAAAAAATAAGGGGGCATCTGGGTGTCTCAGTCACCTTCGGCTAGGGTCATGATCCCAAGATCGTGGGATCCAGCCCTGTGTGAGGCTCCCTACTCAGCGGGGAGTCTGCTTCTCCCTCTTCTCCCGCCCCTTGCTCTCTCTCTAGCTGTCTCTGGTTCCGTCTCTCAAATAAATAAATAAATAAATAATCTTTTTAAAAAAAGTTACTCTATTAGGAAGAAGAAGAGATAAGATCAGCTAGGTTGTGGCTTCAGTATTATTAATATAACTAATACTGCTAAAAATGCCAAGGAAAAGTCTTAGCCATAGTCTGATTTTAGCAGACAATATATACATAGATAAGAGTAATATGATTAAACTGAAAAACTACCACAAGTTTTCCAAAGAAAATTTTCCTAATATTTATTTTTTCCAGCTAGATAGAAACAAGGTTCCTTTTAAAATCTAATTTTATAAATAATAACATGTTTATTTTTTATTATTTAGACCACTTAAGAATAAGTTTGAACATGAGTATATTTTTTAAACTCTCCCTTGCATAAAATATATATATTTAATAAAATTAAATTTACAACATATACTTAAGCATTCTAGTTTCAGATAATTTTTTAGTCATGAAAAAATATTTTATAGTTCTCAGTAATTATATTTTTATTTCAGCGAATGTTTACCAAAATATTTATAAATGAAGCCAAACAACTTGGCTACATAAAAGTCTTACCATTCATGGAGACAAATTTTCAAAGTATTTATCAATTTGTTCCATTTGTTCAATGCAGTTAAAAAGTTTAGCATAAATTACTCTGTTAACTATTCTTCGGAGCATTTTACAGACAAGAGAGGAAAACAATAATTTTACCAAATTCCCTTAATTTTCTTAGCTACAAAAGGATATCAAGGCTCGATATAAAGTGGTCATATGGTCCTAACAGTTGTTTTAGCCACAGTAATGATATAACAACTATTTGTATCTTTCCATTGCTAACACTTAATAAGCACTCCACTGAAGCATTTTCCAGGTCTATAAACAGAAATCACTCTAGAAGCAGATGGTTAAACATCCATCAAAATCAGAAGACAAAATTTATTAGAAGCCACAAAAGTAATTGATCCAGAAATGCAAGACATAATGATTTCCTCCTGACACCTTCAAGTCTAGTAACACTCTGGCAAATCTACTGTAATAAATTCTTATAAGTTCTAGTTTTATATAATTTTCATCTTGGGATTATTGCCATGTCATGCTTCACTTTCTGACATAATATTATACAGATATTTTTTAGTATTTTTTAAGCTGAATGTTTATAGGATGCCTTCATTTTTTAAGACTTGGTTTTACCAAGTGAAGACTATTTCACAATTCATCATATTAAGTCTGAAAGTAGTAAAGACAAGGTTTCAAAAGCACAATTCAGATGCCTCTTTTACCTCAGAGTATACAGATTGACATTTATAGCATTGGCTATTAAGAAGATTTTTCTGAAAACATAAATAAGCAGAGTAGAACTTACAAAATGCCCCAAGTCATATAGAAAGATAAATTTTCCTAATTATGTTTTATGTACAGTTTTGCTCTTTCCTACCCTGTAGATTAAGAAGTCTTACATTTCTTAAATGTATTATTTGTGCTAGGAAAGAAAACATGACTAAGGGTTGTATCATACTTAATTAAAGCACCCCCCTTTTGGCAGCCAATTATTAAAATAATTAAGAATACACTCAGAAAAAGTATTTATACCTTGAAGATTTACAACTATAATAAAATATCTAAAGAATATGTTATCCTTGGGGGCACCTGGGTGGCTCAGTTGGTTAAAGAATGTGTTATCCTTATTTAAAGGGAACTGTACGTCTGGAGAGAATATGTAGGGGTTTTTTTCCATATGACAGTTTATACTGATTATCTAATTGTTTAGCTTTTTTTCTTTCTGAGTAAGTACCATTTTTTACATGAGTTAACTAAAATTAAAAGAGTGAAGAGAAGTGTCTACACATAAGGCAAATCTTCCCTAGCCTATAAAACCATGATTTAAAAAATTTAACAAACTGTGTCTTCCATTTTTAAAAAATGTTTTTTAAAACACATTAATTGTTATTTTTCCCAAATCCCTTTATTTTAGCAGGAGTCTTTCTGGGTCGCCACTCCATTTCAGTTTGTTATAATTGACTAAAACTTCCAGACACAGGATCACTTTAAAATAAAACTTTAGGAAGAATCCGGATGGAAAACATATTTTTTTCACATTCATAAGAACAGGTACTGGGGTTTCAGAACAGTTTAAGACAAATATCATATAAATATTCATGCATCTGTCTGTACCCACCTTCGCCTTTTCTCATGTCACAACCACATAGCTGTCCATCACTCTTCCTACCTATGGAAGGTGTTCTCTTCCTGTGTCCTCATCCTATTCCCTCCCACTTTTTCAGGGGCCATTATTCTCTTAAAATTTATACTCTGTTCATTTATTCACCCATATACTCATGATAAGCAAACCAATTTCTCAAACTCAGATCTTTCTTCTGAGTTGCTGGGAAACATACTAATCCTGGTCTTCTCCACATGTATGTTCTGCAGATACCTCAAAGTCAAATCTTGACACATCAGCAGAACATATGTTGGATAATCTATCACTGTCCTGCAGGAATTATAAAATTAACAGCTAACATTTACTTTTCTTATGTGCCTGTGTTATGTGCTTTATCCTCCTTATTTAATTTTCACGTCAGCCTCTCAGGTAAATATCCTTACTTTGTAAATGAAATAAGAATCTGAAGAATTCTCTTTTTAAAGGTATTATTTATTTTTCAGAGAGAGAGCCAGATAGCACACAAGTAGGGGGAGCAGCAGGCAGTGGGTGAAGCGGGCTCCCCACTGAGCAAGGGGCCCAATGGGGGATGGGGACTCAGTCCCAGGACGCTGGGATCATGGCCTGAGCTGAAGGCAACCACTTAATGGACCCACCCAGGCATCCTAAGAATTTGGAGAATTTAAACGACATTCCCAGTGCCAACCAACTCTAAGTGGTGGACCTGAGGTTTGCAGATAGGTTTCCCTGAAACAAAATGTGTGCTCAGAGTCAACCTCTACGCTGCTTTCCCATTGTCTCACAGAGCCATATATGTTGATAACTGTAAAACACAGTCACCCATCTCAACTTGTAGACACACATCGGGCATTGAGAGGCAAATGAACGTAGTTAAGTGTTTAAACTTTCAGTTGTTTGATTTCTTATCCTAAGATATCACAATTGAGTAAACTGGTGAAATCATTGCTTTAACTATTCAGATAGGTTGCCTTCCGCATTCCAGTTCACTAGATGTCTGCTTGATTCTTTTCATTTAATCCGTATATATTACAAATGTAGCAGTGAGTATGAACATTGAATATCGCACTTGATATATTAACAATAATTATATTACTTACTAGCCTATTTTTTAAACATCCATTCTTTTCATAAATTTGTCTTATAGTAAGCCAAAATAAATTATAAGTTGCCACTCACATTATTTAATGTCTATATTGGATATTGTAAAGCAATTTTATGTGGGTAATTTGAAGATGTTTTCATAAAATTACTTTTCATTCATGATAGTCCATGTGCAGCACACACTGTGAGAAAAGCATAATAATTAAAAAAAATAACAGCTATGAAGGTTTACTATGAGGGTTTACTATGTACCACGCCTTGCATTAAATGCTTTATATATACCTTCACAATTAGTAAAAGAGTTAACATACATAAAATACCAAGGACAGTGCCTGGCACATGGTAAGGGCTATATGGATGTTTCTAACATTATGACTGTTCTTACTATTATTCTATGTGGGAATATATGAATCTTAACAATATGTGAGATGGTTGCTACTGTTGTCCACATTATTTAGATAAGTTAAGCCAATTGTCACAGGTCACACGACTTGGGTGCACCATTACAGAGGACCAGGACACCTGACTTTAGGGACTGCTGTTCCAAAGACAGCTACCTAAGTCAAGTTTTCCTATCTAAACTGAAGTGACCGTTAAACATGTGATAACCATTTAAGCTCACCAATGTAAATTTTAAAAAGGATCCATATTTCACCTGTCATAGTGGTAATGATTGAAGATAATGTGAGTCTCAGTGAGTAGAAGCCTGTGTACAGGTTGAGTCTTTCATTCCCTGCCCATGGAAGTGTGAGAATAGTTCATCTTTCTGTAGGGCAATTTATGATAGATATAAAAGATCCAATATGTATACGGCCCTTAGTCCAGTAATTCCATGTCTAGGAATCTGCCCTAAAAGACATGATCCAGGAAACGCACAGGTAATTTAAGCCTAGCAAAAATTGAGAACTAAGCTAAATATCGGTTAATGGTGGATAGTTTAAATAAATCATCCCAATGCTATGTGGAAGAGTGTGATAAAAATCATACTGTAAACAAAACTTACTGACACGGGAAATGTTCATAACCTATTGTTAAATAAAAATACATGCTACAAAAATATTATATGAAATGCTACCTCTTCTGTGAAGAAAACAATAAATACCTCTAAACAGATACACACGTAAATATGTATACAACCCTACAAAGAGCCCTCACGTAACTCTCAAAAGGAATGCACCAAAGTATTAAATTGGTTATCTGTGTGGGAGACTAACAAGTTATTTTGATTTACTGACTATATTTTTTTGAATTGCTTACCTTTCTTTAGACCGATGAATATTACTTCTATTATTATACAGAAAAAGTATTATTTTAAAAATCGAATGTTATAAAAGGAGAAACATGGAGCGGGCCTTTTCCTATTAGGTGAAAGTGGGTCTTGTGTGGAAAAGGCTGGTGACATCTCTAAGGAAAGGGACAGATGACACAGACACATAAATATGTACTCAGCATTGGCCTATGGCACCAGGCAAAAATCATATTGTATTTGACTCAAAGTTGTCATTCCAAGACTCACCATGACATCCCAGAGATGCTTCCCTTAAGAAGCACGTCTACTTTCACAGGGAGACTGCAACTCATCCTTGTCTTTTCCTTACAAATGCAACATATAGAGTGGAAGACTGACAGCTTGTTAAAAGTTAATTAGGAAGAGAAGGAAGAAGTAAGCTTTGTGCAACCAAGTGGGTACATTTTTCTCCCTCAATTATGCTGAGGACTAAACCTCTCATAAATGCAAGTGGGAAAAAAGTACATCTACATACCGAATGTATCATGTTAATACGTGTTAAGAGTCAAAATCCTGGATTTGGAAAAACAATGTATGTGTAAAATAAACAACTTTTCACTGGCATTGAAAATATGTGCATATTTCTTACAGGGGAAAATGGCATTCTGGCTCATTAAATTATGTCAAGAATCATAGCTAAAACTCAACACAGACTGTCACCGAGCATCACACAAATAATATGGCATGGGCTGGCAGCTGAATACTACAGACTGTGCAAATAATGACAAGAAAAGCCTTTATTCCCAAACCACTTAGTGCAGGTTCCAGCCAGCTCTATACACTCCAGAGGTACTAACATTATGCACAGGGAAATTAGGTTTACACCCACATCAAAAAATGTTATTTGTTAGGATTGAGGTGTAGGAGGAAATGCTGCTAGCTGCACAGATGCAACCAGCGTCATCAGAGAGAGATTTCTGATCCCTGTTCCCACCACCCCTCCAAGAGAGCAAAGATCTGATGGAAAATACCCATCTATTGCAGAATTTCCAAAAGACTGCTGAAATCAAGCAGATAAGGCATAGATTAGAGTCCTTCTATCAGATCATGTTATTGACTTTCAAATCAGGTCAAATGAAGCCCAGATTGGATGAAAGCAATCCAATCAAATTTCCATTTAAGTCCAGGTAAAGGGGGCTTAAGGATCAAAATTATTCAGAAAGAGGCCTCTGTCTCATTTTCACTTCACCATCAAAGTTTGTCAAATATAAAGTTACCCAGAGAACTCTCAGAGCAACTAAAAGCTTTGGTTAAACTCTTCTTTTTATTATATATTCACTTATACAAATAGTGATTACTGAATAACAACTGTGGACAAGAACTATGAATTTGGCATGGTCATTCCTTTCAGGAATCTAGGAGGATAAACAACAATACAAAACAAATAGCTAAAATACAGTGCCTCAGGGCCCTTGAGTGGCTCAGTCGGTTAAGCTTCTACCTTCTGCTCAGGTCACGATCTCAGGGTCTTGGGATTCAGGCCCAAGTCCTGGCTCCCTGCTCAGTGGGGAGTCTGCTTCTCTCTCTCCCTCCAACTCTCCTTCCCGAGTCATGTTCTGTCTCTCTCAAATAAATAAATAAAATATTTAAATTAAATAAATAAAAATAAATAAAATAAAATACAGTATATCAAGCTGTCAAGCTAGAAAGCACTGGAAAGGAACAAGGTACAATCAAATAGCAGAGGGATGATGGAGCAAGGCGAAAGACTGCCTTGCAAGGGACTTTCACAACTTTCCAGCTAAATCTGAATTGATAATAGGAAAACCTAGTGGGAGTTGACTGGGGGCATCCTCTTTTCTAGCTTGAATTGCATCCCCCTTCCACCTTAGCCTTGCCAGCAAACCCAACCCTTGACAGTGAACACCCTGGGTTTCGGAGAGAGACAGGAGACTGCTAACATGTCATCCCAGTCAACTTTTGCAGGACCAGAGAAGGCTGTCCCTCCCAGTTTCTCTGCAGTCCAACGTTGAGCATTAGGAGATGCTGCAGGGAAGGTTTCCATTGATTTCTCACTGCCTGTGTAAACAACACTTCAGATAAAAGTTCAAATTTTGTCCTTTTTTAATATGGTATTTTTCTCCCACATGCTCATTCACAATTCATTTTAATTGGGCTCAATTTGGAATTATCAAAACTAAAATATGAACATGCATGTTCTTACAAGGACTAATTCCTTCTAAGATGGGGATACAGTGGTTCCTTCCTGGGATATTCATTTAATTCTCCTTGCATAGAGATCTACACATTTCTGTAATATTAACTGGATACTTGAAATGAGGCTTTTAAATGCAAAATGATAAAATGTTTCAGTTCCTTATTTCATATTTTGCTTTTTTCTAGTATTGGCTGGCATATTTATATATGTCTGTCAAAGAGTTGCTTATTATCTGCGTTTCCTGTCACTTCTCTTGGAAAATATAAGCAAACATACTTATTACTAATAATGTTAGAAAGAGATTGATTTTCCTCTGTTTTACTACTTAGTGAATAATTCTTTAGCAGCTGCAAAACATTAAATGTTAAGTAGAAATACAACATTGATTTCTGAAGTGGTTTTGGAATAACAAAATGTCACAGCTTCACACTTGGAAAGCTTTGTTGGGCTCTTTAAATGCTGTTCTCACTTTTATAGGCAATAATAGTAGATGTGAAAAAAAAAATCAGGTGGCAGGGAAGGAAATTTGCCTGTAAAATACAAAAGCACAAACCACACCCCCTAACCTCAAAAGTTGAATTACTTCAAAAGCTTAAATAATTCATTCATTTTTAATTTCTTAGAGTTCCCTTACAAAGCAGAAGACACAAAATGTTCCCCAACTCAAGGAGGAGCAGATACTCTAAGTACTAAGGAAGGAAGAACAGCTCCAGTGTAATTGATTGGGATGGCCTTTCACTGAAGGTAACTTCTAGCCTCAGGTGTACTCCTGAGTTGCCTTGTTTTTCTGGTCAGAACAGAACCTAAAGAATTGTCTAGTTCTGAAATCCAAAGAAAGAATGCGTCACTCAGCAAGGATCACATTGTAGTTACAAGAAGCAGAGAAATATATGAGGTCCCTTTAAAAAGAGTAATAAGGAAGTGGTTCCAAAGGAAAAATGTTTAGGTATTGTATGTCTCTTATTACTATCAGGGCTACCAATATGCTAAACTGTCAGTCCAAAAAGAGAATTAAGAGTAAAAAATTTTTAATCAAATTAATATATGAAAATTTAGTTTTACCACTAACTCCCAGATCTGTATCATTCCTGGTTGTCATGAATACAACTATTTTCGTGGAAGATTAAGTCAGTCATGCAAGATAATATTAGAAGGTGTAATAAAGTACGGGGAACAAAGGGAAACAAACACAACTCTGCTCTCATAGGCATGAGAGTTTCACATCTCTTTTGATCACCTTTGCTCTTAGTGGATGAAAACATTTTCCTCCCTCCAAATTGGAAAAAATAAAAAAGCTATGAAACTAAACTTTGAGCTATAAAGCTCATGCACACTTTCAGTAATTGTTGGTACTATTCCAAGACTGAAATATGCTAGAAATACAATAAAATCTGAACCACATGATAATCACCTGAGCTAATCCGAGGTATCTTACGGTCACTTTATAACGGCTACCGGGTAGTCCCCACTGAATAATACACTTCATATTTACATTTTATTTTAATTTCTGCCTCAAACTAATACAATGAGAATGAGTTTCTCTTTCCAGTGTTACTTTAATGATTAAATGAAGCGGATGTGATTGATCTTTACCCATCATAGCTCTTGGCTCTAAAAACAGTAGAACAGTCACTGCAAGCTGCTCAAAATGCAGGTGTGTATTATATATATATATATATATATATATATATATATATAATTTTATAGGTATAGTTTCCCACCCACCCCCTAATATTCCTGACCATAATGTTTCCCTGGTAAAATGATCCAAACCCCAAAACACACTTAGTGGATGAAGAAAGAGCAACAAAATTCTCCAAGTGTGCAAGAGCAGGCAGATCTCTCTATCAGTGACAGTGCCTGGAACAATAAACCAGTGCCCCATAGCACCTGGGGGTGTTTGTTGTTCCTGTGTAGGATGTAGGATGCTTTTATGATGGATAATACAGGTGTATTCATGACAAAGTGTCAATTAGAAGGTGACAAGGATATCTAATGAATAATGAAATGGTCAAATTGGGAGAGGCAAAGTCTAAATAATGCATTGAATGCATAGTCAACCTCTGAATAATCCAAAGATTATTACAGAAGGACAGTTAGTTCTAAACTCCATCTTGTTTTTTCTTGAAACAAACTAAAGAAAAATTGTTTGAAAGCCAAGGACACACAAGTCCCTAGAGCCTTTTTAAATCTATCTACCCAATCTATCTATCTACCTACCCATCTACGTACCTACCTACCTAATCTCTATCCATCCATCTAAAGACGTCCTCAAAAGTTTTTGGATTTTGTTTATTTGGACATCTAGCATAATAATACATTTTGATGTGCTTAATGTAGTGGATGACGTGAAAGTCATATCCAGTCAACCTTTTAAGCCAATTGTTTTGTTTTAGGCTTCAAACCATGGGGAGGCAGGGGCCAATAGGATGATCTGAGCTGTCATTCAAAAACATTTAGAGATGGCTGATTCTAATTAAGCATATCAACTCTGATGCTTGACTTCAGTGAGACAAAGGGTGCCATCAATTTGATACGACGCTGCTAAGCGGGGTTTAAAATTAATTCATAAGTTCTTTTATGTTTGTCATGTGTTGTGAAAATGAACTGACATTCAATTTTTCATAAGCCATGCATAAGCAGAAGATTTAATTTTAGGCAGTGTTCTGGAAGGCCTGGGTAGTTTGGGGAGCAAATTATGATTCCATACTGTGATCTTAGTATAATTGGAACAGCAAGCGAAACTTTTTGGCATGCGTATATTGACATTTGCTCTCAGAGTCTATACACATTTAAACAATTAGAGAACTTCCACTGCTTTCTCCCTGTAATTAAACACTGAAAGCTCCTCCAAAGCCCCCTTATCAAACTATACCAAGTGTATACCAACTTCAAAAAATTTCTATTTGTATTGTATGTCTCTTTAAAACTTCAAAAACTTTCTATAATTATGGAAAATGGGGTGAGAACTGTGAAGTCTCAGAAGCAGGGAGAGTAAACGGTGACCACTGATGCTATATAGTCAACGTTTGTACAATATAAATTTGTATAATATAAATACTGACTATATGGTATCAGTGGTCACCGTTTACTTGATATCATTATGAATGTATAATAAATAAATAAATAGATAAATAAATTTGATATCATTATGAATGTATAATAATAAACAACTGGCTGGCTTCAAGAACACCTGGTTGGTTAATAATACTCATAAGAGATTCAATAATCTTAAACTGTTTATGAGAATTATGTGACTAACAAGTGTCATATAGGGAGAAATTGTGAGGCTACTTTATGAAATCAGGAAATAGCAGGGTATTATTGGAAGTTCTCAAGGAATTTCAGATCAGATATTCTGTCTCCCTAGGCACAACTGTTCTCAGATGGGTCAGTTTTCTTCATCCTTATTGGTAGTTGGAGTGAACACTTCATTTTAAAATTTAATTTGTTCAGATAGGCTTTTCAAAATGGAGCACATCAAATCTACAGTTTTAAACTGCTAACAGTTTTAGGACAAAACTCGAAAGATAAACTCATGTTGATTGAGATAATGGGTTCCATATTTCCTCCAAAGAACTAAGTATAATACATACAATAGACCAGAATCTATAAGATAAAACTATTGGAATGTGAAACTTTTAAAAATGAGTTTAATTTATTCATAGCTTTGGGGTTTTTTTGGTGTTCCTAGACCAGTGCTTGAAACATAAGTTTCAATATATTTTAGTTGATTTCACACAACATGCTTTATGTTTAAGACCAAATAATCATTTTTGAATTGAAGATGCACTGAACCACTTTTAAAGCCCTAAGATAAATATCATCCAACTTCTTTTAGATGATAAAAAAATGACTCAATTGGTTGCTTTAGACAATAGCAAGGCAGAAAACAAGAACAAAAACAACCCAGTAATATTGCAAAGGCAACAAAAGGCCTGTGTCACGATTATTTGGGCAAAAATTAAAAGCATGAATTGAATTCTCCATTAAAAGAAATTTTCAAAAGTTTATTTTTCATTTTTAATATCATTATAGATAGACAAGAAAAGTGGATATGAAAGCAAAATGTTAAAAACATTTTTCCTGCCAGCTGGAAACCCTTATGTCTGTTTTGACAATCCTATCACACATATACAGACTGTCACAAAGGGAAAATCTTTCAGTTTCCTCTCAGGAAGATCATTATGAGCCTTTTTTATTGATTGCTTCCTGTGGTATGTATAATCCTCCTTGTGGTTTTGTGCTATCCAGGGAATCTGTTGTGTGTAAACAACCACAGGTGATTAGCGATCAATGAATGATTTTAACCTACAAGAGAAATGCAATAGGACATGGACCTTCATGTTAAGGGCTGTTTAGTTTTCATTCCCTACAGATTTAACTTGATTCTTTTCAGTGAAAGGGAGAAGAACATGGAAAATCAATGTTGCTGGTTGAGGCCAACACAGTTGAGCTCTGCTCACCAGAACTGTTAAATAAACATTTCTAGCTGAAATTTTAAGCTATATTGTGGACAGTAATTTTTCTCCTATGTGCATATTTGGCATTTTGGGGGTTGCTTTAACAAAATATTCTGGTAATAATTCACATATATAAACCCATTTTAAAACCCACAAAATGCTTCTCTACCTTAAAGAACAGTGAAGTAAGGCACAGAGAAGATCCATGGCCAAAATCATTTAATAGTCAAGATTAAATAGATGGTAGTTATATGAAGAACCCAATGACCATGCTGCAATTTTATAGTTTTTGTGGACACGTGTTAGAATCTAAAACTCTTGGAACTTAAAGGAATCTTATAGATCACCTACTGCAGGAGTTTCCAATATGATCAACCACTGGACATACCTGGACACTTTTCAAATATTAATATTTCTGGGGTTTTCTTCCAGATATATTCAATCAGAGCCTGTGAAGGCCTGGTAACCTGAATTTTTAAAATGCTCCTCAGACAGAGATATTAAGATGAAAAAGCAACACATAAAACAGTATGAACAATAAACCTATCTTGGCAAAAATAAAAAATTAAAAGTGCATTCTGTATAAATGTTTTTCCATATGCTACACAAATACATAAATACACTGCGTATTTTGGAACACGTACAAAAATTATTTACACTAATCCTTTCTTAGAGTAAGGTTTACGGTCTAGTGAGGGAAGAGGTTTATCCTATTTATCTTAAAACCTTTGGGTTTGGCTTGAATTTCCCTTGTGTTCCCTATCACTTAAAAAAAGAAATGTAGGGGCACCTGGGTGGCTCAGTGGGTTAAGCCTCTGCCTTCGGCTCGGGTCATGATCTCAGGGTCCTGGGATCGAGCCCCACATTGGGCTTTCTGCTCAGCAGGGAGTCTGCTTCCCCCTCTCTCTCTGCTTGACTCTCTGCCTACTTGTGATCTCTGTCTGTCGAATAAATAAATAAATATT
>RCUC01068772.1:0-40053 GCA_003697995.1 Taxidea taxus jeffersonii
AATTAGATTGAAAATTCTAGTAATTTCATTATCTTCTCTTGAGATAAAGTATATATTTCCACTTTGCGTTAAAGAAAACTTGGGCTTTTAAAAGATGTTTTGATTGAGTTAGGTGTGATTGAATTAGAGCTGCTGTTGCTCAGCAGTGGAGGTGATGGTGAGGGAAGGGGTCGACACAAGAAGGAAATCAGTGATTTATTCACAGATATGGAGAAAGTTACAAAAGTTGAAGTTTTAATATTTCTGTCTAATTGCAGCCGATGATACCTCTGAAATCAGTGATTGTTGGTAAATGCCTTTGTCTTTTCCTAACTTTAGTGGGAATGCTCTAGTTCCAGGGGTTGTCAGACTTAACACTTTGAAGGGCTGGATAGTAAATATTTTCAGCTTTGTGTGCCAGTCTCTATTGCAGCCACTCAATTCTGGTGTTGTAGTGTAAGAGTAGCCATAAGACAATATGTAAATGAACAGGTATGGCTGTCTTCCAACAAAATTTTATTTATAAAAACAGTTGGCAGGCTGAAAATAACCCATGGGCATGGTTTATAACCCTTGCTCTAGTATTTCCCAAGTAAGAATGATTCTGGCTTTTAGGTTGATTTAAATACACACACACACACACATACACACAATTTTTTTTTTCTAAATCACACTAAGGAAATATCCCCATTGTTACTTTATAGGTTT
Source organism: Taxidea taxus jeffersonii (assembly GCA_003697995.1). NCBI lineage: Eukaryota > Metazoa > Chordata > Mammalia > Carnivora > Mustelidae > Taxidea > Taxidea taxus. The sequence continues at coordinate 688 of RCUC01068772.1, forward strand.
CTTAGCAAGAATATTTGTCAAATTTTATTAAAGTTTTTTTTAAGCATCAGTGGAAATTATAGTGATTTTTCACCTTTGACCTAATGATCATGAGAAATTATCTTTTTAATTTTTTTACATTATTTTTTAGGATTTTATTTATTTATTTATTTATTTGACAGAGATAGAGAGAGAGCCAGAGAGTGCAAGCAGAGGCAGTGGCAGAGGAAGAATGAGAAGCAGGCTCCCAGCTCAGCAGGGAGCCCAGTGTAGGGCTCTATCCCAGGATCCCGGGATCATGACCTGAGCCAGAGGCTGTAGTTTAACCTACCGAGCCACCCAGGTGCCCAAGGAATTATTTTGTTACCAGATTTCCTCATAGTTATCCTGGCTTCTTGAAATAAAAACGATCACATAGTCATAGTTTGTTGTTTAATGAGCTGCTGGATTCTGTTTGCTAATATTTGACATAGGATTTTTACGTTGAGATGTGTGAGTGCGATTATCTCTTTTATCTGGTTAAGTGTGATACTTGCTTGGCTAAAACAATGTGTATGCACTTTTTTTTTTTAGCTCTTTGATGTTTATCTTACTTATTCCTTTAAAGGTTGTTTAAATATTTTACTTAAATAGCTTATTTTAAAGATTTTTAATATTTTCTTGTGAAACCTAGGCTTGTGTTTTATTGTGAGGTAGTATCTGTTAATATAAATGTTTTGTCGGATAATTGGTTGGTTCTAATTTTTAGTCTCTCATGGAATCTATTTTGGTAGATATATTTTCATAACTTTCACCTTGGACTAACATTAAAATTTGTACTTCTCAAAAGGTATAAATGTCCAGCTTGAGATGAATTCTGTAAGGTATAAAATATATTAGAAAATCTGTAAAGAAAGAAATTTATGAACATAATTGTTTTGACAGTGATTGAAAATGGTGGCTTTTTTCCTCATCTGATTTTATGTGATCTTCTTGAATCAATATTAGTTTACTAAATATTATTAAATTGGGATAGTAATTATTCATTCAACAAATATTTATTTAGGATTTAATACATACCAAGCATTGTGCTGGATTCTGGAATTAAATGAGCAAGACAAACTAAGATTCCAGCTTGAAGCTTACATGGTGGTGGGAGAGGCAGGTATTAAGCAAAATACAAACTTGATGAATTACAAACTATGATAATAACTGTGAAGGAAAGAAAACACTCATGATAGAAAGTAACTAATAGGTACCTATGGTTTTTTTTTTTTTTTCATTTTATTTTATTTCATTGCTTTTCAGTGTTCCAGCATTCATTGTTTATGCACTACGCCCAGTGCTCCATGTAATACATGCCCTCCATAATACCCACCACCAGGCTCACCCACCTCCCACTTTCCTCCCCTCCAAAATCCTCAGTTTCTTTCTCAGAGTCCACAGTCTCTCATGGTTTTTCTCCCCCTCCAGTTTCCCCCAGCTCACTTCTCCTTTCCATCTCCCACTGTCTTCCATTTTATTCCTTACGCTCCACAAGTAAGTGAAACCATACGATACTTGACTCTTTCTGCGTGACTTATTTCACTCAGCATAATCTCTTCCAGTCCCTTCCATATTGATACAGAAGTTGGGTATTCATCCTTTCTGATGGAGGCATGATACTCCATTGTATATGTGGTTATATGGACTATATCTTCTTTATCCATTCATCCATTGAAGGGCATCTTGGTTCTTTCCAAAGTTTGGCAACTGTGGCCATTGCTGCTATGGGGTGCAGATGGCCCTTCTTTTCACTACCTCAATATCTTTGGGGTAAATACCCAGTAGTGCAATTGCAGGGTCCTAGGGTAACTCTATTTTTAATTTCTTAAGGAATCTCCACACTGTTTTCCAAAGTGGCTGCACCAACTTGCATTCCCACAAACAGTGTAAGAGGGTTCCCCTTTTTCCATGTCCTCTCCAACACATGTTGTTTACGGTCTTGTTAATTTTGGCCATTCTCACTGGTATAAGGTGGTAATCAGTGTGGTTTTGATATGAATTTCCCTGGTGGCTAACGATGATGAACATTTCATGTGTCTGTTAGTCTGTTAGTATGTCTTCTTTGGAGAAGTGTCTGTTCATGTCTTCAGCCCATCTTTTGATATGATTATCTGTTTTGTGTGTGTTGAGTTTGAGGAGTTCTTTATCCAAGATACCAGCCCTTTGTCTATAGTGTCATTTGCGAATATATTATCCCATCCCGTGGGTTGCCTCTTTGTTTTGTTTACGGTGTCCTTTGCTGTAATAGGCACCTATATTAATTAGAGTGTTCAGGGAGTACTTCTCTCAGGAACTGACTTTTGAGCTGGGATCTAAAGATAAGAATTCATGGTTGAGAAGAGCTTCCTGGGCAAAGGAAAGGTAAGAGCGGAGGTATTAGAAAGGAAAGGGCTTGATATGTTTAGAGGTAGTGGGGCTGAAGTGAAGGAGTGAAAAGAAGAGCGATTGGAGATGATGTGGCAGGTACCAACTATGCAGGATATGTAGCATCTGGAATTTATTCATAGAACAGGGAGATTTAAGTGGACAGTTAATTGCATAATTGATCTGATGCAAATTTTTAGAAGATTCACTCTAGTTGCTTTGTCTCCAGAATGAATTAGAAAGGCATTAAACTATAAAAGAGAAAAGAAAGTTGGGCTAGCCCTGGGACTAGGGCGGATTAAAAAAAGAGAATATTTTTGAGTTATAAATAATAGGAGGGATTGAGTGTGGGATGAGGGAGAATGAGAAATCAGTTATGGCTGGGTTTTTTGGTTTGAGCAATGAGTAGTTGTTACTGTCATTGAGATGGAATGTAAGAACTCTTTTTGGAAGTTTTAAGTGTCACTTGGACATGCAGTGTAGATGATAAGTAGATGCTTGAATATTTTTAAGCTTAAAGGAAATGTCCCAGATTATAGTTAGATATAGAAATGTATGACTATAAACAGAAACATTTATGGTAGTCATCAGCTACTTGCATTGATACCGTACAATAATAAAGGCCAGTAATTCATTAAAAAAAATAAAAGTGAGGGATGGTTTAACAAGCACTCCACCCTGTGGAACACACAAACACAAAAAACGGAGCATGTAGTAGGCTACAAAACACAGATGAACACATTTCAAAGAATCAGTATCCTGCAGACTATATTCTCTGACCACAATGCAGTTAACTTAGAAATAAATAATAAAAATATAAAAATTTTAAAAATCCATACATTTTAAATTGTTCATCCTTCTAAATAATCAGTAGGACAAAAAAAATTATAACTGAAGTTTCAACTGCTCTCTACTTGCTGATAATGAGAATACCACCACAATGAAAATTTGAGGGATGCAGTGAAATTGGTAAACAGAAATTTATCTTTCTAAATGCTTAAGTTAGAAAAGAAGAAAACCTGAACATGGAGGAACTACTCATTTGACTTAAAACAGAAAAGGAATATGAAAATAAGGAAATAAGAATTAGAATTAGGAAAGATAAGAGCATAACTCAGTAAGTTAGAAACCAGTTATGATAGAAAGGATCAAAGAAATCAGAAGGTGATACTTTGAAAAGATTAAGAAAAATAGGTAATCCAGTTGTATAGTGAACAAGAAAATAAAGACAAGGCACAAATAAATAATACTGAAATACAAAAGTGTACACAGCCACAAATACAATAAAGACTGGATAGAGTAAAAAGAGGAGTACTGTGAATTTCGTACTAGTAAATTTGAAAACTTGGACAAAACTGATAAATTTCCAGGAAAGTAGAATTCACCAAAACTCATGAGAAGCCTGAATAATAATATAAGTATTACAGATATGTAATCAGTAGTTTAAAATCTTATTGTGGAGGGGCACCTGGGTGGCTCAATCAGTTAAGCACCTGCCTTCAGCTCAGGTCATGATCCTGGGTCCTGGGATTGAGCCCCACGTCAGGCTCTCTGCTCGGCAGAGAGCCTGCTTCTCTCTCTCCCTCTGCCTGCTACTCTGCCTGCTTGTACTGTCTCTCTGTCAAATAAATAAATAAAATCTTTTTAAAAAGTAAGATAAAATCTTACTGTGGAGAAAACAACTAATCCATATGGTTTTAGAGTTAATTCTCTTAAACTAAACTTTCAAGGATCATGCCACTTCACTCTACAAGAGAAAGAAAAAGAGCTATTTCTCCAAATCATTCTAAAAGGCCAGTGTAACCCTAACACCAAAAGAGTATGTGAAGGAAAATAAAAACCTGTAGCTTTCATTGGGGCACCTGGGTGGCTCAGTTGGTTAAGCGTCTGCCTTTGGCTCAGGTCATGATCCCAGGGTTCTGGGATCGAGTTCTGCATCCAGCTTCTGCTCAGCAGGACCCTGCTTCTTCCTCTCCCACTCTCCCTGCTTGTGCGTGCGCTCTCTTGCTCTCTTTTGCTCTTTCCGCGTCAAACATAAAATCTTAAAAAAAAAAATAAAAAAACCACATCTTTATTAAATGCATGTCAAAATCCCAAACAAAATTGGAAATCTCAATTTGTAAGCATGTATATTTTGAAGATAAAACTCAGTTACCAGTCTGAGTTTATTCCAGAAATGTAAAGGTGTTTTAATATAAAAATACCCGTAAATGTCATTCACCATATTAACAAAATACAGGAGAAAATTCATATGATAGGTTCTACAGATAAAGAGGGGAAAAAAACACGTAGTAATGTTCAGTACCTCAACATGATAAAAACTCAGAAACTAGGATTAGAACAGAATTTCTTTGTCCTGATAAAAGGTATCTACCAAAAAAAAAAAAAATCAGTAGTAATCATTTTTGGTAATGAAGCATTAAACCCTCACCCCTTAAAATCAATAGCAAAAGACAAGCAAGCTCATAACACCATTTTAGCAGCCATCGTGGTAGAGGTCTTGGTGGGCATGATATGATGGGAAAATAATAAAGGAGAAAAAGGTGTAAAAAGCAGAGGAAAATGAAAAAGAAAGAAACTAGTAGAATATATTTATAGAATATAAATCATTAATGTGCGGGATACAAAGAACTCCTAGAAATCAGGAGAAAAACTGACAGTCTAATTGCAAAATGTTCAAAATATTGAGCAGATGATTCACCAAAGAGGAAATATTAATGTAAGTAAAAATACCAAACCGTACTTAGATCATTAGTAATCAAGGGAGTATATGTTAAGATCGTAAGGAGGTATCGTTTTTCCCTACCAAATTTCCTTGGTAGGTAAAGGAAATTTGACAATGTCAGGTGTTTTGAAGATGTGAATGCTTGTTGAGGTGTGAAGTATGTCACATGCACTGAAATTATGTAACAGGTGCATGGTAGACTATCATCTGTATCACTTTTAAGTGTGTACTCTGGAGAAACTTTCCCATGTGGCCCAGGAGTTGTACAAGAATGGTCATTACAGTATTTTTCATGAAACCTATAAAACTCATAGGAGAAAAGTTAGTGGTATATTCATACATGGAGTATTACACAGCAGTGGGAATGCATGAACCACACTTAAAAGCAAAAAAAAAAAAAAAGAATCTTAGATACAATGCTGAATGAAAACAGTTAAACAGTAGTTTCTGGAAGAATAATGGGTATGACAACTGTTTCACAAAGTTAAAAACAAGCAGAAGTTAAATATCATGTTTAAGTATAAATACAAAACAAGTGAAAACTTGTTTCAGAAAACAGTGGAATGACAGTGGCATCCAGATAGTACTTTCCTCTGGAGGGCAAGGCTAGGGCATAGGATAGGTGTAGGGCACCAGGTGTTTGCTAGTCAGTGATAATACTCTAGTTCCTGGTTTGGATGGTGGGTTTATGGATGTTAAACAGAATATGCTTTATAGCTTAAATAGATGGTATATATTTTACATTGTGTGGGGGGGAATTAAAGGGAATTGAAGGTGAGAGAGTAGAGACAGTCACCGTATCTTCTTCAGAAAGGCATGGAGCCGCAGGTAGATATTGGGCCTAGGTAAATCTCTTCACCTCCCCAAACTGGAAGCATGATTGTTTGCTTATAGAATGTTGCACAGGAGAATAATTGGCTAGTAATTAGAGGAAAGGTGGAGTTTTTGAGAAGATAAGAAGGATTAGGATCCACATCTAAGCAAAAGGCCTTTAGGAACAGAGATGGCCATTGTAACTAATGAGAAGGTAAAAGTGTAGATAAGTCTGTAGGTTCTGTAGTGAGAGGAAAAGATAAGTCGCTGGTGACTGCAGTATTCTTGTGTTGTTGTTTTTTTTTAATATATTTTTTAAAGATTTTATTTATTTATTTGTTAAAGAGAGAGAGAGAGCGCGAGCACAGGCAGACAGAGTGGTAGGCAGAGGCAGAGGGAGAAGCAGGCTCCCTGCCAAGCAAGGAGCCTGATGTGGGACTCGATCCCAGGACGCTGGGATCAACGACCTGAGCCGAAGGCAGCCGCTTAACCAACTGAGCCACCCAGGCGTCCCTGCATTATTCTTCTTGTTACTAGATATTGAGAGTGGGGAGGTTAGGATGATTGTGAAATTGAAGGAAAGAAGAAAAGGTGGGAAATGGGCTTTCAGAAAGCTAGACAACAAACTTATTAGGTAAACATTAAATAATTGCTGGACAGTATTGAAATTAGTATTTTAAATTCATATTTTTGAATGTAAATTAGTGTATCACACTTGTGTATTTTTCTTTCAGTTTTTCCTGCTGTTTTGGTGACTTTACAAACTTTGTAAATAAATATTCTTAAAATGCTTTAATAAAATTTAATATTTTGCCTTTCCATTCTATTTATTAAAATAAAGAAACAGTTCTTCAAATTAGGTGCTAGGGTTCCATCTTTGTGACTGGATGACATGGAACAGGGTACCATTGATTTTATAAGCTCTAATTCCTTTTGAAGCTTTTTTGACTTTTTAATTCAAATTTCAGTTACTTTCCTTTGTACTTTAATTCCAGGATAGGGATTTGAAATCTTAAAAAATTTGCTATACAATTATCCTTATTAAAAATGAGCTTATGCCTCAAGCTTAGCAGCTACTTAACATGTATCTTGCCTTAGAAAATGAAAACCAATTAATTAAATATCAGTTAATTAGGAATGCTTATTATGCTGTCCAGGATTTTATAAAGTTTCTTATAATATAGATTATTTCATGAAAACCACAGCCCTTTAAAATGTTGGCATTCACCCAAAGGTTTAAATTTTGTGTTGCAAATAATGGATATTCAAATTGCTGATCAGTTAGCTAAAGGAAACCACTCAGAATGTAAAATCAGAGTAGTATTTTCAGAGGTTTTTGTCTGCCTTTCATTTTCTTCATTTCTCAGAAGATTCTATGATGCATGGTTATATAATAGCATATTCTAAAACTTTTAAATGAAAATTTATTTAAAATATTCCATATTGACTTAATATATTTTGATAATTTTATTTTATTTTTTTTTAAGTTTTTATTTATTTATTTGACAGACAGAGATCACAGGTAGGCAGAGAGGAAGGCAGAAAGAGAGGAAGGGAAGCAGGCTCCCCACTGTGCAGAGAGCCTGATGCGGGACTTGATTCCAGGACCCTGAGATCATGACCTGAGCCCAAGGCAGAGGCTTAACCCACTGAGCCACCCAGGCGCCCGAGGAATGGGGATTTTTAATCATATATCATGAAGAGAACATCAGTCTATTTATCTGAAGATTTGAGTTGAAGCATAGTCAAGAAATTCGATGATGCTGATGGTCTTCTAGGATTTTCACTGGAAGTAGGTTGCGGGGATACATTTTGAAGCATTTTCAGCTTCCTCTCGTGGCAGCAGCATTCATTTCCTCCACTGTGCTGGAAGTGCTCAAAAGGACAACCTGGCAATTTCCCTTCCCAGTTGAAACACGAAGGGACTTTAGTGGTGGTTGTGGTAGGCACAGGCTTCGACATCTTCTATCTACTGGAATCCTTTTTTAGAATTGAATATTTGGAGACATGATTAGATAATATGTCTTTTTAAATCTCATAAATTACTGTATAACATGATAATGGCATTTTATTAATTTTTGAGTTACCAAAATGAAGAAAGGTCTAAATTTTTGTGAATGTGTTACATATGGTATGTCTGGTGTGTGTGTAAATGTGTATGTATAAGGAGACAGAGAGAAGACTAAGATATTGCTTTAAATATTTTCAAGGTTTCTGAAGCATTTGAACTTGCTTTATATGCTTACCTTCCTATAGAGATATTTGTTTCTCTTATTAGCTCACAAAATGAAAGATACTTTTGACCCTATTTGTCAGAATTTTAGGGGGTGGTGTGTAAAGAGCAAAATTCCTTTTGTTACCATATCAAGCCAACTTTCTGGCCCAACATAGTGCCACTCTTCTAGCCTGGTAAATTTTATGTAAATGATGTGAACTTTAGGTAATATATTGCAAGTATATACTGTATACTACTTATTTTCTGTTACTGTGACTACATTATTATGAGGCATTGAAGATAGAATCAAATGTTTAAACAAAATATGTAGCCAAGAATTCCTCATATGGTAAAAGAGTATTAGTGAGTGTTTTAAGTTATTTATATTCAGAAAACATAATATTTATTTCTTATACTGAATCATTTTCACCAGCATATTAGAGTTTTATGTTCTATATCCAAGTACAGAGTAGTAGCTGAGTCATTTTGATGTCTGTATAATAGGAAAAAGAAAAGCATTTTTTTGTAGGAGTACATTAGAAATAATAAAAATTTCCAAGAGCTATTCCAGGCTTAATCCCAGATTATTTACTTATTAAAGGTTGTTTTTCAAGGATTTATTCTTAACATTTGCAACACAAATAGAGTACCTATTAAGTGCTAAGCATTTATTCCAAAAGGGTGAAGCTACAGTAATGAGAGACAGCACTATATGTCTTTGGAAAACTGTCTGGAAAGAGATAGGTGAGTCACCAGAAAGGTCATAAAACAGTATGGTGACTGCTTTCATAAAGGTATAAATAAAGAACTATTGGTTAGGAATTCTTGATTTTGTATTTTAAATCCATTTTGGGTTTCGTTTTTCATTGGGCCGAAGTATAATGCATGAAAGGAAAATATCCACTATCTTTATATATTAGGTATTAAATCTTCAACAAATTAAGCATGTTTTGTTATGCTGATTTCTCTGATTTTACTAGACAGACAGTATTAGATACTGAATCTTATGAATCTGTTATTTTTGAAGTGTTGCTTAGGACCTGAGATTAAAGAAACATGTATGGTTTTAGGTGTATAAAGAGATACTATTTCTGTGTCTTTAAAATATGTTGATTCTTATATGTGGGCATCATCTACATCTCTTTCATAAATGTTTTTATCCCCATAGTTAAATTTGCACATTAGAATGAATAAAATTCTAATTAGAACTGCTCTTGCAATATATATTATTGTATAATATTTTTCTTCTTAAAATCCAAAAACTAAAATTCATCTTTGTCAGAACTATGCTCTTATAATTAACCTCCTTTTGATATACTAAACACTGTTTTCTGTTAAATAAAATAAATATAAATAAAATCCTGCCAGTATAATTTTCTTAGTTATAAATTCATAAAATACTTTTTGTTTAGTCATTGCAGCTTTAACTTTTGTTGCTCATGTGTTACAGTTAATTCTTCTCAGTGTGATCTTTGTGTCCATACTTTTCTTTAATGTATGAGTTGTGCAATTTAACGTCTTGTCTGTGGCTTCTAGGTTTTACATCATGTTTATAATGAACTGAGATTTTTGTAAAAATTGCTCCCATGATTCTTCCAGTACTTTTATTGTTTTAGAAACGGTGGTGGGTGCACATGCATTTTTAAAATGTAGATTTAGAATTTGCTAACAGGTAAATAATGACATAGGGATTTAACCTCCTTCCCTCCAGATGAATACTCAGTTGTCCTAATGTCATTTACTGAATAATTCCTTTTTCTGTTGTTTTGAAATGCTTCTTTTTTCTCTTCCTTGTTTTTTTTTTTTTTTTAAGATTTTATTTATTTGACAGAGATCACAAGTAGGCAGAGAGGCAGGCAAAAAGAGAGGGAAGCAGGCTCCCCTGCTGAGCAGAGAGCCTGATGTGGGGCTCAATCCCAGGTCCTTGAGATCATCACCTGAGCCAAAGGCAGAGGCTTAACCCATTGAACCACCCAGGCACCCCATTTCCTTGTTTTGTTTTTTAATCTGTACAACTGGTTTGTCTGTCCCTGTTCCTGTGAGCTTATTTTCTAGTGGGAGAAAGACTAACAATAAACAAGAAAATGATAAGTAGAAGTAGGTTCTATAATGAAAATAAGCAGAGTTATGTGGTTAGTGACTGGACATCTACTTAAAATGAGTGGTTAAGACAGGGCTTTCTGAGGAGCTGACATTGACTTTGACCTGAATATTGAGGAGGGAATAGCTGTGCAAAAATCTGGTGAAAGAACAATTCAGGTAGAGGAAATGGCCCCAAGGTGGAAATGTTCTCCAGGTGTTCCAAAGGTAGAAAGCATAATAAGAATATAGTAAATAGGGGGAAGAATGGTGAGAGGTAACAGTTGGAGAAGAGGACCAAGGAGAAAGCATGTTATGATGTAGAGATTTATAGGCCAGGCTGAAGAATTTGGACTTCAACTGTAAAGGGGAACTACTGAAGAGCAGTCTTTATTTTTATTATTTATTTATTCATTTTTAAGAGAGATATTGAGCATATATGAGCAGGAATGAGGGTGTCAGGGTGTGGGGAGAGGCATGGGGGAAAGAGAATCTTAAGGAGGTTCTACGAGGAGCCGAGTACGGGGCTCAATCTCACAACACTGAGATCATGACCTGAGATGAAATCAACAAAAGATGCTTAACTGACTGAGCCATGTAGGCACCTTCAAGAGCAGTGTTTAAAAATTAAAATAGTCTAGAATGAATTTTTTTTTTTTTCTGCACGAAGGGAAATACAGGAGCATAGGTAATTTGTATGTCAAATAAATAGGTTCTCATGTAATGGGGAGCTATTTCTACATACATATGACCCTATAACAAATTTGCTTACCTTTTAAACAACTTGGCAGTTAAAGAAATCAGACTTTTAGAATCATGTAAGTGCCAAGAGTTTAGAACTCAAAGAATAAAGAATATGTTTGCCCAAAATAGAACCCTTTTTAGAGAACAATTTTATGATGTACTTCAAAATAATATTTTTTTCTTCCCTTAAAATGTTTGTATTAGGGAACAGACATCCTTGGAAGAGGGAGAGATTCCTTGGTTACAGTACAATGAAGTCAATGAAAGCAGCAGTGATGAGGGTAATGAGCCTGCCAATGAATTTGCACAGCCAGAAGCTTTTATGCTGGATGGGAACAATAACCTTGAGGATGACTCCAGTGTGAGCGAAGACTTAGATGTGGACTGGAGGTATATAACACATGTTATTACCATGATTAATTGTTAATTGAGTAGAATTTGTTCATGATTCTAAATTATGAAAGCTGTGTCTCAGATCCCTCAGACATGTTCACATTTTCCCATCTGTTAGTCTTCAGAGCTCATTTTGATGTCACTTCCTACATAGATTCCCTCCTACTTATTCCAGGTAGTGACCTCTTTTCCTCTTTGACCTTTGACTCTCTTGAAGCCCACCTTATAGCCTCATTGTTTATAAACTCATGGTTTGAGGTTTCTAACTTTTAAATGTAGCACTTCATATAATCCTTAAAAAAAAAGTCCTTAATACTACTTGAAGAATTTCAAAACCTGTGATTAAATCAGAAGAATCATAAGAATATAGTTACCTTCTCTGTATGCAAAATATGGAAAATACACTTGTACCTTCCCAGAAATGTTGAAAGTACTATTTACTTTATGCTGAAAAAGAATAATGAACTTCAAATAGAAGAAGCCTATAAATTAAGAGGATTATAGAATTGTTATGTCTCATGATGTAATGGTCAGAATTTAATTGGTTTGGCTTACAGTTAGATTTATCTTTCAAATGTGCAGGAGGCCTTTGGAAGCCGCTAGTTTTTGAGATGTAGAAAGGATATACAGTCCAGCTAATCTCTTATTACTTTTTCTGAAGAAAATATGGCTTGGTACTACCTTTGTTTCCATCTCTACACAGATATATTTTTAAGAATTTATTTTATTTTTTTTTCTAGCTAAAATTCCATTACAGAAAATTTAGAAAAATAAAGATACGAAAAACTCATTCATATCCCCTGATAACTGTAGACGTCTAGAATTTGTTTTTGAGTCCTCCTCTGTCTCTTTCTGTCTCTTTCTGTGTGTGTAGTTACTTCTTTGTACTTCTCCAAATTGTTCCAGATATGAAACTCAGCATCTCCTTGAAATCCTCCTTACCATTTCCTATTCTCACTTCCCGCGGGGGGGAGAGGGGGGCAAAAAAACTTCTGTGTACAAAGCAGACTTTCGTTGACCTTTTTGTGGAAGTAGGAAGTAGTGTTTTCATCATAGCCACACAAACAGTTTATAATTCCATTTTGAACATTCCTGGCTCCAAAACCCATGTTCTGGCTTCCCAAACTTTATGGAAAAGCAGTGGCTCACCTGGTCCTGGTCTTGCTGATCTTGGTGCTCTCATCTCCCCTCCCCCATGCCTTCCTGTTACCCTCTTACTGAACTCCTTGTTGCTGTCTTCTGTCTCCATTATGCAAAGTCATTCCTCATAATGCTCAGCAGATGACAGAATTGTTGATTTAGTTAGCATCATCTGTGCATGTTGGGAGGCAATTATGGTTTAATATGAAGAAATGTTTTCTTTTGCACATTTTCAAATTTTTATGAAAATAATTTTTTACAGCTCCATTATGTAGATGTTCTACTCTATAGTTGCACTAAAATTTAATTGATCATCTCTCTATTGAAATAGTGCAGTAAACCTTTTCTCTCATATAACTTGTTCAGTACTTCAGGTTATTTCTTCAGAGCAGCTTAGTAGAGGAGACATTACTGAGATAAGTGGTATTTATTAAGATCTTGATACATATTTTAAATAACTTACAAAAAACCACATAAAACTTTGAAGAAATAATTGAGGTCTTTCTTGAATATAATTTTTAAACTTGAAAACTTTTTATTTGGGGTTCTAATTCATTGATGATCTTGCCAGACACAGCTGTTGTGTTAAGATTTTAGAGGTGTTGCTGATTGTTCCCAAATTTGGGGAGCTTCAGGGTAGTTGCACTTTTTGGTTTTTGTTTTGTTTTGTTTTAAATACGGAAAGCATTTTAACTTTGATTTTTAAGACAAAATTCTGAAGGCTACTCTTTTGAATTTTATGTAGATTTGTCAATACCTCATTATTTACTTATATGGTACTATATTAATTTATGTGGCAACCGCTGCAAGTTGATAAAGTGAAAATATGATTTGATTTTCATACTAAAATAACGGCATTTTGACAACTAAAAGGAAAACTCATGGCAAACAGCAGCAATTCTTATCTCTAAAGCCAAAATGTAACATTTTTTTGTTGTTGTTCCACTACAACTTAAAAAAAAGTTTAAGCTTTTTGATTATTTTAGTTTAAAAGAAAATTTTAAAAATCCTCTATCAAAGTTTATTTGTTTTGATGATGTCACAGAAATGTTGTAGAATACCCAGAGAGTGTATAAACTAGTGTGGTAGGAGTTGTTTTCGGATTTAGACAAATTCCAGCTATACCATTTATTGATTTTTCGATAACTACTTAACCTCTCTATCTTCCTATAAGAAACTAGGGTTATAATTATTAACCCAATAAGATTGTGGGAAATTAATTCCCTGTGGATATGACCATGAATTTTTTAAACCAGTTTGAAATTACTTCAAACTTACAGAAAAGTGGCAAAAATAATAACAAAGAATTTCCATATACTCTTCACTAATATTCCCTAAATGTTAACACTGACCACATTTGTGTTATCATTTTCTCTTTCCTTTCTTTCTCTATATTTGTGGTATTGTTTCCCTACCACTTATGAGTAGGTTGCCTCTTTACCCATAACCTAAATGAAGTCCTGAAGAACAAGAACATTTTCTTACATAAGAAAGTAAAATCTTCAAAATCAGAAAATTCATACTGATAACAGTAATATTCACTAATCTGCAGACATTGTTCAAATGTCTGTAGTTGTCCTACTAATGCCATTAGAGAATTTTTTTTCTAGTCAACCAAGACCACTCATTGTTCTTGCTTAACGTGTTTCCTCACTTTTAATCTAGAACATTTCCTCACTTTTTCTTTGTCTTTCATAACCTTGACATTTTTGAAAAGTACAGGCTGTTTATTTTGTAGAATGTCTCTTAGTTTAGATTTGATGTCATGATTAGGTTCGAGTTACAAATTTTCGGCAGAACCACCAAAGAAATGACATTTGGTTTTCTTAGTTCATATCAGAAGGCACAAAGTGTCCCACTTTTGGTGATGTTAATTCTGATCAGTTGGTTAAGGTGTTATCTTTCAGGTTTCTTCACTGTACAGTTGCCATATTTTTAAATAAATAATTGGTCTCTAGAGGGAAAATACTTTGAGACTAGGTAAAGAACCTGTTTCTTCTCACACTGTCAAATTTCCATCTACTAGTTTTAGTATCATTAGTGATTTTTGTCTGAAACACTTAATTACCATGGTGATTGGCAGATGAATGATACTAGAATTTTTAATACTAGCTGATTATTTTGCAGTGACCAAATTTAAAAGCAGATATTCTGCTTTGAATGTCTAGCTTTGTTTTACTCTAAAGAAGAAAAGAATTTGGAGATAGTAGACTCTAACCATTTGAAGAAGTTTTCTGCAAAGGAAAAGTAGACATAGTTTGTGTTGCTTCGGCAGGCAGAACTAGAGCACTTAACTTCACATGAGTCCAATTTCTGATAGGGTTCTTCCTCATGGAGGAAATAGTTTTGCTGTTTCTTGAATGCCTTCTCTGGTGCCATCTCTGTGCCGGGCATGTGTATGCATTGACTCATTAATTTGTTTTATAGATGAAGAAACAGAGTAACAGTTAAATAAAATGTTCACATTGTATAGCTCTGAGTTAAATGTGGAGTTAAATCCCTATTTTATTGACTCCAGGGCTCTTCGTCTGTGCACGGTATCTCACTGCTAGGTGAAGGAGTTCTAGTGTTCCAGGGGAGGTTGGATTCACTGATTTCTAGTTTTAATTTTAAAATATGTGAGTATATGAGAATGATTCTTTGTACTATGTGGTCTCTGCTAGTTTTTAAATACTACTGAGGTTTAATATTAGTAAGAATGTGTATCTTTTGGCAATTAGATTTGTAATTTTAATGATGGCACAAAAGTTGACATCAAAATTATTTTAGGCTAACTTGTATAATTGGATATTCCTGACTGTAATTGACTTCTCATAGGAACACAGAAGTCAACGGAAGTTTGCCTTTAGATAGACAAAATAAGCTCAGTTTTGGAGATACTGGATTTTAGGTGACAGGAGTTAATCAAGGTAAAGTGCCTCTCAGAAAACTAAAAATATAGGTCAAGAGCTGAAGAGGTTTTGGAATTAGATGGAGGTTTAGGAATTAACCTACAGAGAGGATAACTGAGGAAATGGACTTTAATATAATTTCCCAGGAGGCAAGGATAGAAAGAAGAAGACTGAGGATATACTGTGGTTTCCAAATTTTGAAGTATATGGTATTTCCAAGACTGGAGGAAAAGGAGGAATCTATGAATGTCTAGGGGTGGAGGAAGGCGAGTAGGACCAGAGTAAAACTTTCTACAAGGAGATTATAGTCCTTTAGTTAAAAAAAAAAAAAGCAGTTAAGAGCTAAATATTTTTTAGTTTGAATAATGACAGAGGAGGCCTACTTCTCAGGAAAATAGAAGAGAGATTAAAGAGAGAGACTTGAGAAAATAAAATATTTTTTAAGGCCTCAGTAATCAACCAATAAAAGGTGAGAAAAGAAAAAGAGGCTCTGACTATGATAAAATTGAAATAAATGCAGTAACTGTGTTTACCATGATCTCACGTAAATTTAGGTTGGCAGTTCAAAGGAACAGAAGGGGAAATATATGGGAAAGATAGGAGGGAAAAAGTACTACCTTTATCCCTGCCCTAAGCTATCCCTGGAGTTAGAACTAGAAACATAAGAATTTTCCTATAAATTTTATGTCATGAATATGTCAGCTTACTGGGAGAGATAGTGGTATTCTAACTTCTTATGCTTAGTATTTTTTCTGTTGGGTTCTTCTTGCCCCTTATCACACAAGATTTCTATTAAAGTATTTTGTTTATTTTAAAATATTTTCATATTAAAATATCATTAAAATATTTAATGTTTTCTGTTATACTATTGATTGGTGTGCTAATATAATTATGTCTTCATAAAGTTTTCCCAAATCATGTTTGTATTTTTTTTTTCCCAGCCTGTTTGACGGCTTTGCAGATGGACTAGGAGTTGCTGAAGCGATTTCTTATGTGGATCCTCAGTTCCTCACCTACATGGCATTGGAAGAACGCTTAGCCCAGGCTATGGAGGTATTTTAGTGACTCACACTGATGCCCATATTTTAAGTTGGTGGGATGCAAAATAATAAAAATTGAAGGTTTTTATAACTGTTTTTAGGAAAAGGTGAATAGTTTTTCGTCAATAACATTTACTAAATAGTGATTGCCACTAGTATATGTACATAAATTACTCTAGACATTCTGCCAATTTCCCTGTCATTTGCAGTATTTCCTAGTTAGTGCAGAATAGAAAATGTTTTGCTTACATTTAGAAAATATGCTTTTCCTTTATTGAATTATCTGGGTTTGTGAATCTGAATATTTTATACACACACACAGGTATATTTGTGAAATGAAATTGACAATCTCTAAGGATATATTACAAATCACTTCTCTTTTTTTGTCCTCATGGCTTCTTATGCCACTTAATGTTAGAAATTTTACTTCCATTATCTCCATTCACATATGCACTTAAATAAGTGTGGCACATAATTTTGTCTTGCCTTCTTTTCCTTATTTGACTAAAACACAAGTACTTACTTGTAATTGTATTTGCATAAGGTCAGAAGCCCAAACTTTTCATGTTTGGAAACTTCCACTGCACTAGGGGATTTCATTATTAAAAGTCTTTTTTCAAATTACTATTTCTGAAGTGATTTCCAAAGTAGAAAAATAAAAATGTGAATCAGTCAAAAGTGAGAGAACAAAAATGAATGAGAAAACTTTCAGAGACATTATAACAGCATCTTATCTTGAAATTTTCTGAGATTAGAAAGTCCAGTTTAGACCCATAAATTAGACAGTAGGTAGGTAGGTGGATGGGTAGATAGACTGACCTATCTATCTACACATACACACACTTAAGATAGGTCTGCTTTGGCATCACTTTTTTTTTACATCTTGTGTAATCTTCCATGGAGATTATTAATCAGTTATATGTTTTGTTTGGTATCTCTTTTTTTAAAGTAACCATAGCAGGAATACTGTGTACTAGGAGAAAAGTCAGAAAAACATCATAAGACAAGATATGTAGGACTTTTTACAGATTTCTTGCCTTACTAGAGTCTGACACATGAAATAGTGGCACAGTGTGATAGCTTGTATCAGAAATATAATATATAAAGATCAAGGATTACTAACTTTCTTGAGTTCAGTAATTTTAAGTGACTACAATGGAATGTATATATATCCTAGAGTCTGGTTTCATAGTTCTTAAACAATTTTTCCCATTAGTATGCTAGTGGCTTATGATTTCCTGCAGTATAGAGGTATCTTTAAAAAGAAATCTTGAGAATTAAAATAGAAGTTTTATTATTTGTTACCAGTAGGAAATGTGACATTTGATTGGCTTCTTGAAAGAAGCAGCAGAAAGATTGGTCATAATGTGTAGTAGAGGCACCAGCAGAGCAGGCAAAGAAAGAGTTAAGAAGAAACATAGTATGTCCAGGGAACTTACAGTCTCCACAGTGTTGGCTGATGCTCTTAGGGAACCCAGTGACAGGTCATTCTGACCTATATGTCCTCCTGCTTCTAACTGATGGTGTTAAGTGTCTCCCTTCACTATAGTTTAACAGCTTCCTCAGATTTAATGCTCAGCTTTATTTTATTTGAATTCAGTTGACAATGAATACAGTTCAGTATTCTTACCATTCTAGAAGTCCTTCTTTTTCTATGTCTGGTATCCAGTTATTTAATCGTTTTGAAAAATGAAGCTGAAATAACTTATAATTTGTGATTTTTCCTTTTAAATTCAACAACGGTCTTTAAATGAAACAACAACAACTAAAAAGACAAACTGTGTGCTTTTATTTGTTTTTTTCTCAAGCAGCCTGATCTCTGTGGTACTGGTTGTTTTCATTTCTGTTATTTTCCTAATACCAGACTGATCTGTTTTTCCAGATAGAGGCTTTTGGTCAAAATATTGACAATAAACATGTGTCTCCTATCTTGTCTCAAATTTGGGTGCGAACAGGATACAATATTTAAGATCTTTAACTGTTTGATACAATGATAATAAAGCTTTTTACTCCAACCAGTTTTGGAAAAAAAATATTTCCCTTTGCACATTTATGTTGACATCTAAAATTTTTTAACATAAACCCTAAACAGTATTGTTTACCCTATCATATCTTTTTGCAATAAAAATATGTTCAAGAATTTAAATACAGGGCGCTTGGGTGGCTCAGTGGGTTAAAGCCTCTGTCCTCAGCTCAGAGTCCTGGGATCGAGCCCCACATCGGGCTCTGTGCACAGCAAGGAGCCTGCTTCCTCCTCTCTCTCTGCCTGCCTTTTTGCCTACTTGTGATTTCTGTCAAATAAATAAAATCTTAAAAAAAAAAAAGAATTTAAATACACAAAATTGGTTTAGATTCAGTTAAAATTGATTGTGGCATCCAGCTGATCAAAAACAAACTTATAAATGTTGATAAATATTGAAACATAAAGTAAAATATTACCAGAAATGTATTTCTTAGTTTCCTTCCTTATTAAATTTTATGTAGTCCTAAAATGAGATATAGTTCAACATCAGTTTTGTTTTTCATCTTTATGAATGTAAGCTTGAGAAACCTCATTCACATAATAAATTGATGGGAATGGAAGGAGTTTATCATAGTAATGTCATTTAGTTTTTCTGAGCAATTTGCCAGAGTCACATCAACTTGACAGATTATCTAGATCCTCCAGTTTTTTTGAAAGCAGGTGACTGGAGCCTACCTACAAAAATGTTACTCAGATATTACTTCAGTTTGACCCCAGTATTTCATATTGCCCCTTTGGATGGGTAAGAAGTATGCTTTTATTTATAAAGTGAGAGAAGATTAATATAAAAAGGAATATGGGAATGTAGAACCAGCAATGATACTTTGACTGCAGGTACATTTTTAGGCAGATTGGTTTGAGGAAAGGTTATGAAAGAAAGTTAATTGAATTGAAATTGAGTCTCCTAAGACTCTCCATGCCCATGGGCCCCAGGAAAGTCTTTACGTACTTACAGAGCACCTCATATATACTGCGTTATCAGCCTTAAGAAAGTAGTTCATGAGGGAAGAGCATGTGCTTTTGTGTTAGATGGATTTATTTAGGCTGTATGACCTTGCACCATTCATTCAACCTCCTCAAGTTTCAGGTCCTCGGATCTACAAAATGGGAATAATAAAATTTACCTTATGGATTATTTAGACATTATGTTAAAGAACATAGTAAAATAGTTAGTGCAATGTAAGTTCTCAGTAAATGGCTGTATTGAAAATTTATTCAAATCAGTCAAACAGGTGGTAATCATCTGGCAAATCTGGATTCAGTTATCATTCAAAAATCAGTATTAAATCACTTATTACAAATCTTCATTCTTTCAAAACTAAATAGTGTTTTATTCTTTAAAAACCAAATTTTGTACTGACAAAGGATTATGCTATGTTAAACCTAAGTATATTCCAGTTGTGCTGTTCAGTCTATTTTGTTGTCTTTCTGACGTTTGGACTAACAAAAATATATTATACTGCTTGAGGTGTAGATAGATTTTTGGATTTTTATGGATTTTCATAGCAGTGGTTTTAAAGGAGTCTCTCTTACTTTTGTTACTTATAAGTGACTCCAGATCACCTTAAGTATTTGTCAGTACCAAGCCAATAAATTATTTTTACATATGTGAAATTCCAGGTATGTGTTAGCACTGCAAATGGGCAGATAATCATCATAAAGGAATAATGAACCTATAGAGACAAACATTTATCAGAGCATAAGTATCTTACCAAAAATGGAACCTGCTTTAAATAGTATCCCCCTCCTTTTTTGAAACGTGTGGTACTAGTACTTGTGAATTCTTGCATTCTGTCTTGAGAAGTATGCAGGGAATTGGAGGAGATTCATGATTATAGTTATATGAGAAAGAAGGGACAAGTAGTAGGCTATTACTTTTCATTTTCTGTTTCCTGATGGGAACATTTAATATAAAGAATTGTTAACTATAATTAGTGATTAGAGTAGTAAGGATTTACTTAGTAAGGAATAAAGATATTTCTAAAGAATATAGAAAAAGCACATACAAGGAATGGCCACCACATGTTGGGCTCAGGTCCTCACTCCACTCCAGAGTTTGGATTCAAACTTTGATGGAGTTGGCACAGCTGTGACTTGCTGAATGGCAGAGAAGTCTAGTGCTACACTGGCAGAACTTGCTGGAAATCAGCCCTGGGGTGCTGCCCGGGAAGGCTATTTATAGGGAGATGTCTAACTGGAAGCACTCTGCTACAGAACTGTCCAAGGTGGATGCTGGGGGAGCTGCTGGCCACTGAGTGCTGCTGGCAGCAGGCATTACAAGAGCTAGATGCTAGAGAAGCTGTGGGCATTGCCAAAGTCTGCTGCTGGAGAAAACCACGCATGCCATGGAAGCCTGTGTCAGGTAGACACACTGGGATTAGAAGCAAAGCCCTTTTCCTTCTGCAGTGTCTCTGCAGTGCGTCTTCTGTGAACAAAGCTTAATTAACAGTGTGACAGCTATCAGAGGAAAATACTTAAATAGCCCAAATCCATTTTCACAGAGCTGACAAAAACAGTGAACTTGGATTTGAGGAGCAGTAATAACTGGAGAACAGTCCAGTTGGATCCCATATACCTTTCTGCATGCATTTGAACTCCTTTCAACTGCATTGCGACTATCCACCTAACGAGATACACCTATTCTTAAAATGGAGAGGTTTTCACCCTTTCTCAAGAATGAACAAATGAACAGACTTCCAAGGGTCATTAGATCCATCCTAAATATTAATTACTCTACAAATTCAGTAGAACATTCTCTTATATAAAGATTAAATTGTAAAGTTAACTGCTATATGAAATAAAAATGGGAAGGAAAAAGAAAATGTTAGCAGATACAAATAAACACATAACAAGCTCATAGAAAATATGCAAAGCCTACTAGTCCTTGCTTTTATGTTTGGTCACAGGCTATAGTTGATGTGGTTTCCTTCTTCAGTAATCCATTCCATATTTTCTATGCCTTCAGTAAGAATCTCAGCTGGCTAGGAATCTTTACCTGATGGAGTGACCTAAACTTGTATTCCTGAAGAGTATGTGTTCTCAATCATCCTGCCATTTTTTTGGATGATGTTTTTGATAACTTCAGTGTTGGGCATAGAAGTAATAAGAGATATACACTCCAAACGAGATTATCACAGGATTCTCAAGATGAGAAAAGCTGGTCTGTGGAAAGTATACTACTTCTACTGGAAGAAGGAGGCTCTGAGTGACTTGGGAATTCAAAATAGTCTTTTTCCACTGAGTCCAACCAGATGTTCCCATTTTAAATATCAGAACCCTGATTAAGCCAGTCAATGATACGACTTTTGAGAAACTTGACAAGACAGAATTAAACTCTCATTTTAATTTAGCAGTTCACACAATTAAATTTTGTGTTTGATTTTCAGAGATAAGATATTTGTTCTAGGGCTACCATGGAAAACTGGTTCTTACACAGTACCTTGCTCTGAGTTAGTGGCCCTGAGTTTGTCTTTTCTCTTTGTATGTGGGCAGGGGCACTCTAAAGGATCTCATCCCACATTAGATTTTATAGTCGTCATTATTGCTATAAGGTCAAGTACAGCAGGCACCTGGGCTCCCAAGACACATGTATTAGTTGGCACTTCATTGCAGTGGATCCCAGTGGTAGTTTGATTGTGATTAATGTGATCATTTGTAATCAGGCTTTGTATTGATAACATTTCATTCCTGTTGGCCAGAAGCAGGAATAGCAGATTTAAGGAATAACCTTAGGAAGAGCACACCCCCACCCCCACCTCCCCTTGGGGCTGAGATCCAGGGTGTTGGGAGGGCACAGTTGTGGCTCTTAGAGAAGTGTTTGTGCTACTCTGCTGGCAGAACTTGCTGGAAATCTGCCTTCTGGAGTGCTAGAGAAACTGTTTACAAGGACGTGATTAACTGAAAGCACACTGCTGCAAAGCCACCCAAGATAGGTGCCAGGGGAATCTGCTAGCTACCTTATACAGCATCTGTCAGGCGCTGGAGAAATGACGTGTTCTTCTGGAGCCAGGTGATGGAGTAGCCACTGGCGCTAGAGGTGCTTCGTGCTGGAGAAGTCATCTGTGACACAGAAGCCCACCATAGGAAACCCTTCCACCCTACAGGGGCCTGCCCAGCAAGCCCACTAGATCCAAAAAGCAAAGTACTTCTGTGAGATCTCGCCAGAGCCCTCTACTGACAAAACCTAAGGTCATGTTGGCCAACAAGGGGAAAATATTCAAAAGGCCCAGATCTATTTTAACAGACAGAAATGAAAGATGAATTTGGAGCTAAGAGTCCGTAATTCCTTTTCTGGCATACTGTTTTTCTTTCTGCAGTCTCTGCAAACTCAGAGTCAAATTGGTGTTCAGAATTATTAGGTGTATTTACTTTTATGATGAACCTTTTTTGCTTTCTCCTTTTCTTTGTTTTGACTCTGCTTAGGCCTTGGCCATATCGTCTGTTGTAAGTTACCTCAAATTCTTTTTGGAAAGACATAATTCATTATGAGATTATCCAGGCTAAATCCGTGAAGCGTATGCAAAAGGTTATGTCTGCCATCCAAGAGAGGGCAATGTTAACTGTCAGGTAGAATCCTCCTACATGGAAGGCCCAGCTTCCTTTTTATTGTGGTAACATATACATAATGTAAAATTACCTAACCATTACTTAGTATACAGTTAAGTAGCGTTAACAATAAGTACATTGTAAATAGTATCTCCCTGCTCCCTCCTCTCCCCAACCCATGGCAACTACCATTCTACTTTCTGTCTCTGAGTTTTACTACTTTTGGTACCTCATTTAAGTGGCATCTGTATTTATCGTTCTGTGACCAGTTTTTTCACTCAGCATATGCTTTAAAGGTTCATCCGTGTTGTAGCGTGTGTCAGAATTTCCTTTTGAAAGCTCAGTAATATTTCATTGTATGTATATACCACATTTTTCTTGGCTTTATTGAGGTGTAAGTGACACACAGCATTTTATAAGTTTAAGATTTACAGAGTGTTGGTTTGATACATTTACATTGAACAAAATGATTATCACTGTAGGGTTAGTTAACACCTACATCACCTCACATAATTTCCATTTCTTTTTTGTGGTAAGAACATTTGAGATTTTTACTCTCAGCAGCTTTCATGAATATAATACAGTATTGTTAATTATATCACCCTGTTTACATAGATCCCCAGAATTTATTGATCTTATAACTGGAAGTTTGTACCCTCTGGCCACCATCTTCCTGCTTCCCCTACTCCTCACCATTCTACTCTCTGTTTCTGTGACTCTAGGTTTTTTAGAAACCACCTTTAAATTATATGATCGGGTACTTACGTTCTCTGTCTGACATCTTCAGTTAGCAGGAATTTTTTTCTTTCTCATGGCTGAATAATATTCCAGTGTGTATATATAGGTACATCATCTTTATCTGTTCATCTGTTGGTGGACACTTAGGTTGTTTCCATATCTTGGCTGTTGTGAATAATACTGCAGTGAACATGGGAGTGCAGATATCGCTCCAAGATTCTGACTTCATTTTCTTTAGATGTATACTCAGGAGTAAAATTGTTGGATCATATGGTAGTTCTGTTAATTTTTTGGAGGAACTTTTATACTGTTTTTCATGATGACTGTACCAATTTATATTCTCACCAAAAGTTCCCAAGGGGTTCCCTAATTTCCACATCTTTGCCAGTACTTGTTCTTTCTTGTCTTTCTGGTGATAGCCATTGTTAACCCTTGTGAAGTGATACCTCACTGTGATTCTGATTTGCATTTCTCTGATGATTAGTGATGTTGAGCATCTTCTTATGTACTTACTTGTTTGTATGTCTTCTTTGGGAAAATATCTGCTCATTTCCTCTACCCATTTTTAAGTCAGTTTTTGGTTTTGATTTTGGTTTCTTTTTTACTGAGTTGTAAGAGTTCCTTTTATGTTTCAGGTATCAACATCTTACCAGATACATGATTTGCAAATACTTTCCTCCACTCTGTAGTTTGATTTTTCATTTTGTTAATGGTTTCTTTCGACATGCAGAAACTTTTTAATCTAATGTAGTCCACTTAGTTATTTTTGCTTTTGTTGCTGTGCTCTTGTTGTCATACTTGGCAAGATCAGTGTCAAGGACCAGTGTTTTCTTCTGGATATTTTATGGTTTCAGGTCTTATGTTTAAAAAGTCCTTAATCCATGTGGAGTTAATTTTTATGAGTGGTGTTAAGGTAGTGATACAGTTTATGCATGCAGTTATCCTTCTGTGTGTGATTATCCGGTTTTTCCAAAATCATTTATTAAACCATTATCCTTTCCCCAGTGAAAATTCCTGGCTCCCTTGTCAAAAATATTAATTGTCCATACATGCCAGGATTTATTTCTGGGTTCTTAATTCTGTTCTACTGGTCTAAGTGTTTTTATGCCACTACCATATTGTTTTCGATTACTGCAGTTTTGTAGTATTTTGTAGTTTTGAAATGAGAAAGTGTGATACCTCCAGCTTTGTTCTTCGCTTTGGCCATTCAGGGCCTTAGTGGTTCCGTACAAATTTTAGGATTTTTTTTTCTGTTTCTGTGAAAAATGCCATTGGAATTTTGATGGGAATTGCATTAAATCTGTAGATTGCTTTGGGTAGTGTGGACATTTTAATATTAAGTCTTCTAGTTCCTTAACATGAAATACCTTTCCATTATATATTCATTCTCTTTCATCTTTCATCTTTCAGTTTTCAGTAAATAGAATCTTTCACCTTCTTGGTTAAGTTTATTCCTAAGTACTTTATTGCTTTTGATGCATTGTGACTGGGATTGTTGTATCTCTTTTTCAGATATTTCTTTGTTAGTGTACAGAAATACAACTGATTTCTATATCTTGACTTTATACCATACAGCTTCCCTAAATTTGTTGATTAGTCCAAACAACTTTTTGGTGGAGTCTTTGGGATTTGCCACATAAAAGATGACATCTGCAAACAAAGACAGTTTTCCTTCCACCTTTCCAATTTGGATGCCTTTTATTCCTTTTACTTGCCTGATTGCTTTGGCTAGGACTTTCAGTACTGTATTGAATAGGAGTACTGAGATTGGGCACCCTTATCTTGTTCTTGATCTTAAAAGCATTTAGCCTCTCACTGTTGATTATGATATTAGCTGTGGTCTTATCATACATGGATACCTTAATTATGTTGAGGTACGTTCCTTCTGTACCTAATTCGTTGAGAGCTTTTATTGTGAAAGAATGGTAGTTTTGTCAAATGTTTTTTCTGTGTTTATTAAGATAATTGTATGATATTTATCTCTGTAATACCACATTTATTGACTTGCATATGTTGCAACCATTCCTGCATTCAGGGATAAATCCCACTTAATTGTGGTGTATGAACCTCTTCAGGTGCTGTTGAGTTCAGCTTGCAGGTATTTAGTTGAGGATTTTTGCATCTATGTTCATCAGGGTGATTGGGCTTTAATTTTCTTTGTTATGTCCTAATCTGACTTTGGCATCAGGATAATGCTGGCTTTAAACAGTGAATTTGAGGGTGTTCCCTCTTTCTCATTTTTGGGAGAGCTTAAAAAGGATTGGCTTTTAATTCTTAAATGTTTGATAGGATTGTCCAGGGAAACCATCTGATCCTGAGCTTTTTTTTGTAGGGGAGGGGGGATTTTTGACTACTGATTCAATATTCTTACTTATATTAGTCTGTTCAGATTTTCTGTTTCTTCTTGATGTCAGCATGTTGTGTATGTTTCTAGGAATCTACCCATTTCTTATAGGTTATCCAGTTTGTTGGTGTATAATTATTCGTGGTAGTCTCCTATGATCCTTTGTATTTTTGTAGTATCAGCTATAATGTCTTCTTTCATTTCTAATTTTATTTGAGTCTCTTCTTTTTTTCTTAGTCTAACTAAAGATTTAGCATTTTGGTTTATTTTTTCAAAAAACAACATTTAGTTTTGTTGATATTTTGTATTTTTCTGATTTCTGTTTCATTTATTTCTGCTCTAATTTCTGCCAACTTCTGCTTTGTTCTTCATTTTCTATTTCCTTGAGTTGTAAAGCTAGGTTGTTTATTTGAGGTATTTTTTTTTAATATGTAGCATATTTAGGCATTTATCACTACAAACTTCCCTCTCAGAACTGCCTTGCATCATCCTGTAGGTTTTGACGTGTTGTTGTTTCCATTTGCTTTTATTTCAAGATATCTTTTGATTTCTTCTTTGATCCATTGGTTGTTCAGGAATGG
Source organism: Taxidea taxus jeffersonii (assembly GCA_003697995.1). Taxonomy (NCBI): domain Eukaryota; kingdom Metazoa; phylum Chordata; class Mammalia; order Carnivora; family Mustelidae; genus Taxidea; species Taxidea taxus. The sequence goes on from RCUC01068772.1 coordinate 27,326, forward strand.
TTTTTTTAATTTTCACATATTTGTAAATTTTCCCATTTTCTTTCTGTTGTTGATTTTTTTGTTTCTTGCCATTTTGGTCAGAAAGAAAGTTGGTACAATTTCAGTCTTCTTAAATTTGCTAAGACTTGTAACCTGTCATATGATCTCTTCTAGAAAAGGTTTTATGTGTATTTGAAAAGAATGTGTAGTCTTTTGCTGTTATTCTTAGATCTGTTTTAGCTGAAGTGTAGTTCAGGTCTAATGTTTTCTTTTTCATTTTCTATCTGGATGATCCATTCTTTAAAGTTAGGTATTGAAGTCTCCTCGTATTATTTATTGATGTGTAATCTCACTTCAGATATACTTTTATTTGCTTAATATACTTAGGTGCTCTAATATTGGGTGCATATTTATTTGTCATTATTGTATCCTCTTGATGAATTGACCCTTTATCATTAAAAAAATAACCTGGTCACTTGTTACCATTGTTGGCCTGAAGTCTATTTTTTCTGATACAAGTGTAGCTACCCCTGCTCTCTTTGGTTTCCGTTTGCATGGAATTCTTTTTCTGTCCCTTTACGTTGAGCATGTGTGTCCTTAAAGCTGAAGTGGGTCTCTTGTAGGCAGCATATACTTGGGTCTTGCTTTTTCAATCCAGCCAGCTACTCTCTGCCTTTTGCCTAGAGAATTTGGTCCATTTACATTTAGAATAATTGTTGATAAGTAAGGAATTTACTTATACCGTCTTACTAGTTGTTGTCCAGTTATTTCTTAGTTCTCTTTTTCCTTTCTCCCTCTCTTGCTGCCTTCTTTTGTGACTTGATTTTCCATAGTGGTATTGTTTAATTTACTTCTCTTTATCTTTTGTGAATCTAACATAGATTTGTGCTTTCTGGTAACCGAGAGGCTTATGTAAAATATGTTAACACTATATTTTATGCTGATAACAACTAAACTTACATTATGTACAAAAACTCTACTTTTAATTCCTCTTTTATATATTTGATGTTAGTTTACCTCTTTTTATTTGTATATTATTAAATTTTATAAATTTATAAATTTTATAAATTAAATATTGTAAATTATTGTGCTATAGTGATAACTCTTTTCCTTTAACCTTTATAGTAGAATAAAACAGTTGACACATTACATTATAGTATCAAAGTACTCTGAATTTGACTGTATACTTTACCAACCATATTTTGTTTTTCCATTCATCTGTTGATGGTTATTTGGGTTTCTGCCTTTTGGATTCCATGAATATAAGTCCCACCTGTAGTTCTGATTGTAGCCAGAAGAGCTAATCAAGCCACAGAAGGATTATACTAAGATGTTATATGATCTATTGTTCCCTTCATCTTTGTTAGAATGGTAAACTTATATAGACGTTGAACCCAATTAAAGTTCACATCTCAGATAACCCAGTAATATTAGTAAAAATAGTCATGTGGGTGTGCTGACTCCTTGCCAGTGATAGATACAGCCATTCAGAAATAGATTATTTGTTTGCTTCTATAACTTGAACATCATCTAGTAACCTCGGTCACATTTTATCTTTCATATGTTGAACCTGTCCAAAAGTGTTCACTTTGTTTCACGTTAATGCTTTCACACAGGAACTCATAAGTTGGAAGAGGTAACCACTCTTCTGAAGATACAGATATGGTGGGCAAGTAGATGATTCTTGAGACAAGATAGATTTTTGTTGTTCTTGTGAGAAGTACAGTGCTTTTTTGGATACGTTTTTGATGTTTTGGTGTGGCGATGATTCCTTTTGGGAGGAGACAAAAAGGGCAGGGGACTGAAGCAGACGAGACTAGTGGTGCATATAATTTTGAAAGATAACCTTAAAAAATTGTTTTTTATTACTGTTTTAAAGTTTTTTCTAACAAGGAGCTGTGGCTTCTTTTTCAGACTGCACTGGCACATTTAGAGTCTCTGGCAGTGGATGTTGAGGTGGCCAATCCACCAGCCAGTAAGGAAAGCATTGATGGTCTTCCAGAGACCCTTGTTCTTGAAGACCATACTGGTAAGGGCAAAGTTGATCTCTCATGTCAGATGACACATTTCATGTTTTCATATATTATCAATGTACCTGAAAGATAAAATACTGACTATTAGAAACTTGCCTTAGTTTTTCTGTGGAGCCAGATTCTGACAAACTTTCACCTAATGGAAGAATATTTTTAATTTATTAAGTCATGGGCTGGAACAAATGTGCCCCAGCCAACTTTTCTGCAAAAGCAGTATTTATTAAATTCCAAATTGTCATGTGTTACAGAAACATGTTTGGCAATTACTTTTTCAAAGATGGCTCTTCTCTCTGTCATAGGTATTATCTGTGAGTTAATATGTTGGTTTTCAGTTTTATTAAAATTGAACTCTATGGGATTGATCAGATTATTTTTGATTTTCAGCAATTGGTCAGGAGCAATGCTGTCCAATCTGTTGCAGTGAGTATATTAAGGATGATATAGCAACAGAGCTTCCCTGTCACCATTTCTTTCACAAACCTTGTGTCTCAATTTGGCTACAAAAGGTGAGTTTTATTTTTACTTTTTTTGAAATTAATATTTTAATAGTTCCTCCTGAAAGTTAGTGATGATAGTATCTTTTAAGCCTATTTTATTCAGCTATATACTTGTAGTACTTTTTAATTAAGTGTTAAAGATTGATTACAACTTAATGATTACAGATTAATGATAATGTGAAACTGTTTTACTTTACTAACCTTTCTGAAAAACAGTATAGATAATACTAATTGCTTGGCATTAATCACTTTTGGAAATGATTAAATACCAAAAAATCATTTTAGAATAAACCTAGTAGATCTTTAATCATATCCCTGAAATTTGTGTTTTCAAAATATCACAAGCAAAAAAAAAAAAAAAAGCCTTTGGCACCTCTCAAAGTACTGTAATAATATACATATATTCTGCTAATATAAATCAAGGTCTTTGAAAATGTACATGAGAAATATGTAATCACCTACAAGGAACCTCCTATTCCAACTATATATACTCTCCCTAAATATTTACCCAATAATTTTTAACTGTATTTGAATTACTTAAGAAGAAAGAGTCTTATTTAAATCTTCTCTGTGAACTCTGTTTTTACACAAAGTATTTTTATAGGCAGTAGGGTAGAAATTCCCATATCACTTTCATGGCTTATGTACTTAGGGATATAACTCCCTCTGTTCCTTACAGCCACTCCCTCCCTTTTCCCCTTCTTTCTTTCTCCTCTCCTTCCTCCTTTCCTTTCTTTCCTTTTGCTTTCTTTGCTGTTGCTACCCTTCTACTGCTACTTCATGGTTGTCAGAGTTCTACTTAAGATTTGTAAGATCCAATGTGGAAATGTTCACCATTTCATTATAAAATCTAAAATTTCTCTCTTGGCTTTCAAGGCATTCTATGATCTAGCCCCCAGCCTGTCTGTTCAGATTGACTCCTGTGTACATTTGTTTATATTTGCTTAGCTGGTGTAGTTTTCCCCCTATACCATCTGTAAGATTAGATGATCTAGGCAGAACCAGCTTAAATTCCACCTTTTCTGTCCTTCATATATCCTTTATTTAAATTCCCATGTATTTAAAATCCCATGTATTAAGTATCTAAGCCTTAAGAAGGATCTAAGTGTTCCTGCTGTGTGTCAAGCACTGGTAGATAACTTGTATATTTTCTCATTTAATTCTCACAATAACTGGGACATACTGGGACATATCCTTATTCATTTTCCAGTGATTGTTACTCATCCAGGGCTACACAGCTGGTATGGGGTTAATTGAGACCACATTCATCTAACTAAAATGTTGTTCAGGCTCAGTCCATATGGCAGGTGCACAATGAATGCTTGTTAAATTAAATCCTTGGATTATAAACATTTTATATGTTGTACAGCTTTGAATTACCATTGACTTGGTTATAACCCAAAGTAATAATCTCCTCAGTCTCTTTCCGTCAAGAAAAAGCCTTTCCTCTGGGGAAAAGATCCCCAAGATACAAGTCTTTGTTCAACAGCATGATTTCTATCAGGGCTGTCTCTTTGGGGGAAGAAACATATTCTCAAGAGGGTAATCGTCACAGGTGACACATCTCTATAATCTTTGGTCCAAAGATATACTCACAGTATGACTGTTTTCCCTGTCCCATCTTTCTTCCTAGTTCTGCAGTTGATTTCTTTCATCATTTAGAAAGCACTTAACTCTCTATATCTTTTTGAAAAGGGATTATATGGCTAAATAAAGAAGGTCTGAAGTCTATCTGTTTTGACACACACTTAAGTGAGGTTTCAGCATATGTAAGGGAAGTCCATTCTAGGGAATGGTTTGGTGTTAGAAATATGTGAATTGATTAGGTCTGTGGTTTCTCTAATGTAAGCATCATGGAGTAAATACAAAAACTAACTCAGTTCAGGTGAGAACATGCGCTGTGACTCCTTGCTCACATTCCACAGCGCTGATCAAGGAGTGTAGTAGACTCTCCACTAATCCTGAGTGAAAGATGACTGACCTGAAAGATACAAACATGATTAGGAGACGCTCTTCACCCTCAAAGAAATTAGAATCTGATTGGGATAAAGAGGAAATAGCATCACACTTTTGCCTCTGGATTACGTGGGTTTGAAGTTGATTCGGTTTTTGTTTTTAAGTTATTTGATTAGATTTTAGGATAACAGATACCATTGTTTCTTTGGGTTTTTTTTGTTTTTTTTTTTCCCTGCTAAGATACTTTGTGGCAGTTAAGACCTTTTCTTTGGCTCTGACCTTGTTTTTCTCCCCTCCAGTCGGGAACATGCCCCGTGTGCCGCCGCCACTTCCCACCCGCTGTCATCGAAGCATCGGCAGCTCCGTCCTCTGAGCCTGACCAGGAGGCCCCCCCTTCCGCTGACAGCTCTGCAGAAGCCCCTTAAACTTTAACCCTTGAATGAGATCACTATGTCTAAAAGTCAATCTGCAAACTCCTTCTCAATCTGATGTGCAAATAATTATATATAAATAAATTTAAAATCCTATATATAGTCTATACTATAGTTTAGAAAGAAGAATATTAACCTTTCTAAACTAAATTTAGGTTCGCAGAAAGTACTAAACATTTTCAAGCTGAATGTTGAAGCAGTGCATCCATTCTCTTTAGTTGTACATGTTGGTATTAATTGTAAAGTCAAGCTTACCAGTTAACTCTATCCAGAAGAAATAATCATGTATGTGGCACATATTACTGGTTTTGTCTGAAGTACTGCCACTAAGTGATTATAATTAAACTCTCCTATTTGCATCAAATGTGAAGACTGTGATCACAACAGTAGTAAAATTTGGTTTCATTGGAAATAAAAAGAATTCTAAAACATGCTTTTTTCATTGGTCGCTTTGCTTTTGCTACATCAGAAGCTCTTGGTTCATAATACTGAGTGGTTTTTTTAGGAAGGTGCCTACTCTTCCATCTTTGTTTAAAAATGGGACTTTTTAGAATGCGAAAAAAGGCCAAAATTTTGGCCTAAACATCACAAAATTTTACGATCTTAAATGTAATCCCCTTGGAATGGTTAGATAGTAAAATAACTTTTTTTTTTCCTTTTTCTAAATGGTGGATGTGCTTAAAGTAAGGTTAGCAAAGCATGAGTGTTTTACTATGGTTGGTGCTTGAAGTAAGGTTAGTAAAGTTTATGAACAATCTAGTGTGCTCAGTGTTTGGTATGATGAGGTGAATTAGATGGCCTTATGAAATTCTTTCTCCCTTTCTACCTGGTTACAGTTATACCTGAGAACATTCATGGCACATTTCTTAGATAAGTGTTGTTTTTTTAATTTATAAATATATTTATAAATTTATAAATAAATATATTTATAAATTTATAAATAAATATATTTATAAATTTATAAATATTAGATACAGTTTGTTTAAAGTAATTTTGGTTCAGAAATATTTTGGAAAGTCTGAAAACATGCATCACGTGATTAAACATTCATTCTATTGTATCTCAAGAGGAAATCTGATCCTTAAAAAACTAGAAGGTTAATTGTACCAACTTGTGTAAAGCATAAAATTAATGGGGTATAGGACAGATTTGGCCACATCTTTCTACTGTGTTATAATTTGTATCTTTAAAGTATTCCTGAATAAGGATTATTCGTAGTACATTTGTTTCTTTACACTAATTTATTTTGATAAAATTATTCACCTGGAAATAAATAATAAAAATGGGTTGTTTCATATTAAACCAAATTAAGCCCTGGGTGAAAAAGGAATAGAGTGATCACCTAGTGACTGTGAGCAGAACTGAACATGTAACATGGTTCCTTTCTTATTTTCCTTTCTCTAAAAGAGAAAAGAAGACCCTGACCCCAGATTTGCCCTCTAAAAGAGTTCCATTCAGATTCTTCTATAAAAGTGAGGAAATGAGCTTTCTTTAGTTGTTTTTATGGGAAATTTGGCCTTTAGGGTCATCCACAATTATATAACCCGAAAATAAGATTGCATAGCTTTCTGTTTAGGTGATCACACCCAGTAGGCAAATATGTACAAAGATGGACATAATATTTAACTTACAGATGTGATTTGCTATCAGTACCAGAGAATGATAGGTGTTAGAATACCACATTTGAGCAAGTAAAATTGCAAAGCATGTAGCGAGTGTACATCCATCTGAGTAGTACATTGGTAATTTAGTTGGGACACATAAAAGGAATATTTATATGGCTTCCCAAATGCAAAATTACATTTTATTTGTGTAATTTCTCTGAGTATTTATATTCCATCTCTTTTCTCCGTTCTTAAATGAATTTTCACTGTTGGCACATTTGAGGCTTAACTATAAGAAACATAACACTTGCATTCTAATTTTTGCATATATTGTAAATGTGTGTCTGGTATTTACAGCAAAATACTGTGTATCCTTTTATGGGTAAAACAAAACTGAACATTGCATGCATGTAATGTGGTGACTTTGTAATTTAGGGGTTCTTTGGGGCTTCTGTGACTTTGGAAATGCTTACATTCAGGCCTTAATGTTGCATTAGCTAGCATGTTTTCCTTCTGATGTATATAGTCACTGTTGTATAAACTAATCTTTGCTTGTTTTCTACTCTGTGATCTTTCCATACCATATTTCATTGACGATCAGTTAGTGTCGAGGAGTCAAATCAGATTAAACTTAATTCTCATGTGTATATTGTGGAACTTTATGGCTAGTGTGATTAATTTTTTTTCTTTCCTGTTTCTTTTTTGTTGTTGTTTGTTTCCTTTAAGTAATATTGATCAGTTGTGATGCTTACTGCTTAAACTGACATTGTTACAGATTGCGCTGTAGTAAGCCACAAATTATATTTAGGCAGTATTTTTTTTTAAGATTTTTTTTTTTTAATTTGACAGACAGAGATCACACGCAGGCAGAGAGAGAGTGAGGAAGAAGCAGGCTCCCCACTGAGCAGAGAGCCCGATGTGGGACTTGATCCCAGGACTCTCATGACCTGAGCCGAAAGCAGAGGCTTTAACCCACTGAACCACCCAGGCACCCTGTTATATTTAGGCAGTATTAAGGGACGTCAGTTTTCTTCTCCTAGTAGCAGCTGTCCCAAAGAAAATATTTCTTCTTTGCCTGTTAAGATTTAGCTATTATATGCCAGTTGTTAAGAGGTTTTGGTTCCAAACTCAACCAGTAGTGTTGAGAGCTGAACTTAAGATAGTGGTTGTACTTTTTGCTTTCCATCTGTTTCTATCCTTCATTCTTGGCTCCCTGCTATCTATAAACAGCTGCTGTGAAGGAGAAAAGTTGAATAAGAGTTGGCTTAAATTTTTTTTTAAGAAAATGGAGATTTTAGGATTTTCATTGTAACAAGTTAATATAAGCAGAAGTAGAAGAGTTCAGATACCAAAATATTGTTTGATCCTCTGAAATACTGTTTGGATCATTTTGGAAAAGTTAAGAATATATGAAGGTAAATTAGGACTAAGTATAAATATTGATAAAAATATTGTTTCTTTTACTTCTCTATGTTAAGTGACTTGACCTAATAATTCTATTTTTTTTAAACATTTTCTTCTTCCTTGTAATATGAATGCTGATATTTAAAGGTAGATCCATGTGGCTTTCTATTGTGTTCCTTAATTGTTTATCTCTGAGCTAACTAACTCTTAAGATTATTTGTGATTTGGATTTATATATAAGCTGTTAAATATATATGAACTGTTAAAATGGAATGCAAGTTTTCAAAAGCCCAGGTCTAAATGTAATGATTGGTTTATTGTTCAACAACCCCAGTCCATCATTTTCCGTGTAAATCATAAACAATAAACAGGATGTACTCAGTGGTCATTTCTAATATTTAATTGTGCAGTCACATCACTTCTGTAATTTAAACCCCTGGAGGATTTAGCATTAATGGCAAAGAACACAGCTATTAAGAAAGTCTGGAATAGTCTCCTGGGCACATGATTTCATTGTCCTTGAATTGTAGCCTAAGAAGGCCCTAACAGATAGCCCAACTATACAGAAGTGGTTGATGGACTTTGGAAAGGGCTCTGAAGGAGTAGTCACTGCCCTCTCCTGCGTAATGTTCTCAGCAGTCCTGTGGGTTCAGCAGAGCCTGATTTCCACACTGACTCAGGACTGCAGAGACCCTCAGAGTTCCCTATAGAGGTCCACCTTCCCTCAGTGGCTTCCTCCAGACCAGGCATAGGACTGTCACCAAATCTACCTGTTGAAGATTTCTCATGACTTCCAAAGGGTTCAAAGTCCTCACCCATTTCAGAAGGGTAAATTGAGTGCTGATAGGTTATGCACACATTAAATTAGAAAATGAGTCATTTTGTTTAGAAGCTTTAGAATGTTTAGAATTGTGATTCCCACTTAACAGAATAGACACGTACTAGAAAACTCGTCTTGGAGCTAGAGACAGGGTGGCACACCTCTATTGCCAAATCCTTTTATAATTGTCATGTGATTTTTATCCAACCACTGCTTCCAGAGTTAGAGCCACTCAGCCCTCCTACAAGGGTTGGGTTTCATTGTTAGAAGCATGTCACCTACATGTGTTTATAAATAGCACACTTGTGACACTGGACAGAAAGGTCCTGCCTCTTCAGGGTGGTCACCTCTTCACACCTTCCCTCAGATTTCACATTTTTCTCAGTTCTTAAATGTTGTCCATTCCAGCCCAACCTGGCATTGGCCCTTCCAATCCCTCTCTTAAATACACTGCTCAGCACTAAACACCGTTCTTCCATGGTCTGACAGCAGGGTCCAGAGGCTGTATTGCCAACGTCAGTGACTCTCATGACTGTTAGGATTGGAATATGTTGATGTTATCTGTTACCATCCATTAGATAAACATATCCTACTGTTACCACTTGGTGAACTTTACAGGCATTGCTGGCAAGCCAAATCCATTCCTTAAATTACTTGAACAATTTCTCCGTAACCTAATTGAAGCACTGCATTTGTCCTTATTTGATATAACTTGTAAAGGTCCTTAGGAAGGAGTTCTGATTCTTTCTCTTTGCCTTGTGTCTGTTTCAGTTTTGATGACGCATGCCTTTAGTATTTAGTGGCTTTGTTCAGGTTAATGATAAATAACAAGATGAAATGCATGCAGATCCTCGTGAGAATGTCACTATAGGCTGTGCTCCAGGTGACTTGGATCCGTTAATCAGTACTTTAGGTCCAGTTATTGAAGCAACTGCCAATCACTGATGTGCTTATGGTTCTTCATCTTCCCTAAAAGGACACCATAAGAAATTTTCCTCATGTTTGGAAGACAAGCAGATTGCACTGTCTATGGAAGTAGCCTAATCTAATAATATTAAGTCAAGAAAGGAAATGAAGTTAGCTGGAAATGCCTTTATTCTTAGTGAAATGACACTACCTACTTTTCCAACTGCTCACATGCCATCTGTTTATTAATCTGCCCTAGAATTTGATAAGTGATAATGTCAAGCTCATTTTTATAATTTTTAAAAGATTTTCTTTATTTATTTGACAGAGATCACAAGTAGGCAGAGAGGCAGGCAAAGAGAGAGGGGAGGAAGCAGGCTCCCCGCTGAGTAGAGAACCCTAGTGGGGCTCCATCCCAGGACCCTGAGATCATGACCTGAGCTGAAGGCAGAGGCTTTAACCCACTGAGCCACCCAGGCGCCCCTCATTTTTATAATTTTTATAATCTATTTTTCCTCTCAAAAATTGTGATATTTGATGTAACATGACCTTGACAATTGTTCTGCTTGTTTTCTCTATAAAGTACTGAATCTGAATTACAGGTTCAGTACTACTGTTTGTGCATGGGAAAAGGTTTGAAAAAAAAAGTTCTTTGTTGATATGCAAAGTCACAGAGAAATATGGTTGCTTTCCATCATTGTTTAATTTTGGCACTACCTTTGAGGATTGATGAACATTTCAGATGAAAATCATAAAAGCATCTTAATCTCTCAGAAGTTGAAGGATTTTTTTTTTTTTAAGATTTTTTATTTATTTACTTGACAGAGAGAGGGAGAGAGAGCAAGCAAGCACATGCAGAGGCAGAGGGAGAAGCAGGCTCCCTGCCGAGCAAGGAGCCCGATGTGGGACTAGATCCCAGGACGCTGGGATCATGACCTGAGCCGAAGGCAGCCGCTTAACCAACTGAGCCACCCAGGCATCCCAGTTGAAGGATTTTGACAGGGGAACTTTATTAAAATAAGTTAAATTTAACCAATAATTTTACTAAAAGGCTGCATGCCCGGATATGGCAATTTATTTCATCTTGTATTTTTAGCTCATAATCAATATACAGTTTTTATAGTGAAAACTGGAAGGAGATCTTTATCTTTTTAGAAAGATAGCAACTGTTAGCCATTCACTGCAGTAAGAAATTCTGTAAGCACTGATTTCTTTTGATTATAACACAGCATCTCTTCTTACTAAGATTCATTGAGGAAAATGTATTTGTATTTATACTTCTTAGTTATTTATTTGAGAGAGCACGAGCTGGGTGCGGGGGCTAAGGGAAGGGGCAGAGGGAGAAGGAGAAGCAGAGACCCTGCTGAGCAGAGAGCCCCAGGTGGGGCTAGATCCCAGGACCCCAGGAACATGACCTGAGCCAAAGGTAAATGCTTAACTGCTGAGCCACCCAGGCGCCCAGGAAAAAAAAATGCATTTTTACATTATAAGAATAGTTTCATTTGGAGTGCCTGGGTGGCTCATTTGGGTGAGCAGCTGCCTTTGGCTCCGGTCCTGGAGTCCTGGAATTGAGTCCCGCATCAGGCTCCCTGCTCAGCAGGGCGTCTGCTTCTCCCTCTCACCCTACCCCCTCCTCTCGTGCTCTAGCTCTCATTCTCCCTCTTTCAGATAAATAAATAAAATCTTTTTTTAAAAAAGTAGTTTCATTTATGAAGTGCTAAGTATTAGACATTGTGTTAGGCTCTCTGTTTTAGTCTTAATAATGAATTTGCAAAGTAGGTTGTTTTGTTCTGACTTTACAAATTAAAAAATTGAGTCCTGGTTCTTAAGAACTCAAGGGTTCTTTGTTATTCATGCCACCTTCCTGGATAGGAGCAGCCTATCTGATCATTGTTAATATTCAAATAACTTTTTTGGGATGCAGTCTGAATTTTAAAAATGAGGAAAAGAAATGGTAAGGGGTGGGAGGCCGTTCAAAATTCTGAAAAAAATATTTTCTTTGCCAAATTATTTTGCTAAATTGTTACAGAGAGACATTTTTGCCTTAAGTTATGTACTGCTGACCAAAGTTCTAATGTCCTGGTTTGTAAAGTTTCTTAGTCACTATTAAGATCTGATGAAGGGCACCTGCGTGGCTCAGTCTGTTAATTGTCTGCCTTCAACTCACATATGATTTCAGGGTCCTGGGATGGAGCCCTGCATCAGGCTTCCTGCTCAGTGGGGAGCCTGCTTCTCCCTCTCCCTCTGCTGCTTGTGTTCTCTCTGTGTCAAATAAATAAAATAAAATCTTTTTTTTTTATAAACTTTTTTTTTTTTTAATTTATTTACTTGTTAGAGAGAGAGAGCACAGGCAGACAGAGTGGCAGGCAGAGGCAGAGGGAGAAGCAGGCTCCCTGCCAAGCAAGGAGCCCGATGTGGGACTCGATCCCAGGACGCTGGGATCATGACCTGTGCCGAAGGCAGCTGCCCAACCAACTGAGCCACCCAGGCGTCCCAAAATAAAATCTTTTTTAAAACAACAAAAAAGATCTGATAGGAACCTCCTAACTGATAATTTGGGATCCTGAAATTATTCTGAGAGTGGCCTGAGATGGTGTCATGCTAGTATATTAGTTATTATATCAATTATTAATTATAATATATAATTATATAATATGCTATGTTATTAATTATTATATATTATATTATTATATAGTATAATAGTGTCTTCAGCCAGTAAGTCCTCACTAATGTAGACATCTGTCTGTAAGTGACCAACCTCATCTTTTTCAAAAGTCTCTGGAAGTCTTCCTTAAAAAAGCCATGGGCATTTTCCATCAACAAGTGTAATCACGCCAAAGTGGAGAACCTTACCCCAAATTGTTTCATCAGTAGGAATAGATATTTGACAGAGGGTTTTCTTTAAATTTCCATCCTTAAATGTTATTTTAAATTCTTCCCAGGGATTTAAGCTATGTTCTCCTTCCATTTGCTTCCTGGTTTTGGTTTTGGGGTTTTTTGTTGTTGTTTTTGGGGTTTCTGTTTGTTTTTGTTTTGTTTTATTTTGTCATTGTTTTTTTTTAATTTTTTTTAAGATTTTATTTATTTATTAGAGAGAG